>MU224086.1:218294-249662 GCA_018584345.1 Thuja plicata
ATATTCCTTAGAGAAAAATCTCTCACCATTATTAGTCTTTAGCACCTTGGATTTCTTACTAGTCTAATTCTCAACATGACCTTTAAACTCGTTGAAATTGATAAACCGCCATATAATTTTTCCTTAGTGAATATATTGAAACATGTGTAGAAAAATCACTAGAGAAAGACATAATATTGAGACTTACCAATTTAGTGAACATCCATAAGATCACATCACTATCAATCATTTTCTATACATCCTCTTCATCAGTACTCCTTGAATCAACCATAACTTATATTTCTTTCCAAAAATATAATGTTGACAAACTCAAAACCAAACTAAAAATTTGGCATACCTTCCACCATATTCTAACCTACCAAACATTTGAGGCCTTGAACTCCAAAATGAACCTATTAGAAATAGAATTTATTGCTTACAAAATATATGACTATAAATAATATTTTTTAAAGTTATATTCAAATGATGTGAACCAAACTAAAATACTTTATGCAAGACTAAAAAGAACTTATTATAAAGTAAAACAAAACTGATTTGCGTTGTGTAATGATATAATTGTTAAATATTTAGAGGTCAACATGAAATAAAACTACAATATCTTTAATTATAGAGCAAACAAAAATCCAACTATTGCTAGAAATGAAAATTTAAAGACGGGGGAACTTGACAATAGGTAGAGGAGCTCTTTGCCTTAGATGCTAGCATGTAGCATGGACTACAATGTTTTGTGGCATCATCCTTGCACAAAAGACCCGTAGAATACTCATTTTTTACTCTACAACTTATCGAACTTACATACAATGAAGAAGAATAAAAATGTTAAAAAATAAAATGATGAGTTGTTACTTTTAAATCCTAGTGATCTTAGGAAATTTAAAAGAAGACATATAAGAAACTTATAGCGATATGGTGTCAACCCTAGTCCACAGAGAAGAGAACCATGATATTTTGATAAATTTCACAAAAAATAAACTAAGGTAAATAATTCAAAGATTTGGAGATTCTTACTCTACAATCATAGGATAAACATTAGTTAAAATATGAAGAGATTTACCAACAGTCTTGGCCTTCCTCTCTTGGAATTCATAATGGATTTGCAATGTGTAGCTAGTAGAGGAAGCTATAGCTATTGCTAAGAAATAAAACAAGAGTGTGTTGCTTGTTATAGAAGATTGTGGAGAGCTAGAATGATTTTTACAAGGCTTCATTAGAATAGATAGCTCAAGAGAATTGAATGGAATAATAATATCTTTAAGGAATAAGAAATACAAGATTATTGTTTGGTCAAACAAGTGAGAGGGGTTGTTACCCTTCTATTAAGGCATTACAACACATGTAATAAATGGTTTGCATGAAAGATGTGATTTAATTTTTTTAAAACTCATTGGACGTTCATGCCTAGAACTATAGTATAAAAGAATTTTGTTGACTTTTGAATGAAAATTCAGTATTGCTTCTTCTTTATCAATCATGTAATTGAATCTTTGAAATCCACATATCAAATTTTATTATTAATTATCAAATTTAAATAGGTAGAAACTATAAATGCGAATATTCAAAAATAAATAATTTTCAACACTACATTTTGCTTGCACTTTAGCAAGATAAGATAAATTTATTAATGTCCAACGTAAGACCAACAAGGGTCTATGAGACAGGAAACAAACAACCAAAAAGCAAGAAACCAGCGGACCACCAAACAGTGGTCGGGGGAACATGCTAAAAGAACAAGGAACCAAACAAGAAGAAGCAAAGAAAAAAGAACCACCAGGGCAAGGACTAGGGGTCCTTCCCTAGCAGAAATGAATCCAACACAGAAGGATAGCGACCCAGAAGAATATGGGTATGGGGCCATTGTCGTGTTCTGTTGGTGGTCTGTCGCTGATGAGTTGAAGCACTGTGAGGTCTTATGGATCTAGAGTGACCGATGGTGAAGGCACACAAGGGCCACTTCAGACCCCGAGTCGGGGGCGAGGGCGAGAAGAAATCCATAATGAGATGCTCGGTGACCAGCTTCTGGGGAAATAGAAGCTGCAGGGTATGGTCACGGAGCCGAACCATCTCCCGTAAATAGAGTGCTAGACATCTCCGGTCAGAGTAACAAAAGAAGGAAGTCAAGGAGTTGCATTCTCTGAATAAGCAATAGAATCTCCCTCTGATCTCATAGTATATAGGGCAGAAAAAAATGAAATGTGCCTCGGTCGCAATCTTATAAAATGTGCATAAACTGCAAATGTGATCCTCTCTATCAATGTGATCATCAGTCTGTGCTAGGAGGCGGTGAGAACCGACTCTGAAATATCCTAGTGCGATCTGGAGAGTATGGCACCAACGCTATGATAAATATCTAGGTTGAATGATGATCCCATCATGGATGTGTAAGAAGTGCTCAGCATAAAAAGTCATCCTCAGACGTAAGCCCCCACTAGGGTTGGTCTAGGTCAAGATGATGTATTGCCTGTAGATGTCAAGTCTAACATGCTCATTCAACTCCTGTCAAGAGGGGAGAAGATGAGCCGGAGCGTCCAAAGAAAATTGAAAGGGGGGTAGGCGATCAATATCAATCCTGATCAAACCCACAAGGGAAGTGGCCTGAGCATACCAGTAATGAGCTCTAGAGGAGGTGCCAGATCTAGCCAGCTCAACAACAGTGCAATATGCGAGGTAAGAGTATCTACTCTGGCCATCTGAAGAGTCTGAGAAGCAACGTAGGTGGTGAAGAAACCAAACCAGTTCGAAGATGGGTCCCAACCTAAAGGGATGAGCCCCGAACTTAGCCAGGATGATGTTGTGGGAGGTGATACAATGACATCTGATGATACGCCGAAGGAGGAGAGTTTGTATACACTCAATAGAGGCCCAATCAGAATCAAGGAGAGATGGTCCCCAAAAAATAGAGCCATAACCAGAGAATCCAGGAGGGATAACTTGGACGAGGTGTCCTGAAAGTGGTGTCTAAAGCACTTTCTCTCAATCAGGATGAGGAAACCCATCCATTTGTTGATTTTGGGCTGAATAGCAGGTCTCAAACTGAAGCGAGGATTGGAAAACTTAACCCTGAGGTATGTGTATGCAAAGGCAATCTCGATCTCCTGTCGCTTGGAAGTAGAAGTGTAAATGTGAGGTCTTCAAGCTAATTTCCCAAAAGAATAAGCTATGTTAAAGTAGATCTCAAATACACAAAAGCAAAATAGATTATTTTTTATAAAAGAATTAGAGAATGCAAATGTTGGTGTATTACATAATTTAGTAGTTTGAGTTTTAGTTTACCATTGGTAGTTTTAACTATTTTCTCCTACCGTTACTAACTTTATAACATTTTATACCTTATTTAAGGCATCTTTCTATTTTGAATAAATTATGGCACTGATCTTGCTCTTCATCTCTCTCATGTGGTATTAGAGCAATCTTCTTTTGTGCCTCTGATGAAGTATAGACTATTGTGGTGTTTAAATTACTAGCGGACTAAAGATAGAAATAAAAGATCGACAATAAGGGATCCTGAACCATGTTGTTGATGTAGACCATGTGTAGTCTATTTCTTTTCTGCGCAGATCATGAGCCAACCATGTCTTGTGTTGATCGATAGTGTTGGTTAGCGTGTGGAGTTTGCTCTTTTTTGCACATCATAATCTGTGAGATGTGGTTTTTTATGATTTTGTGTTATGAAATTGCTCCTATATGCGTAGAGGTATGAGTTAATATATTTTGGTATCATAAATTCTTTTGATGTAGCTTCAATCTTTTGAGTAAATAAGGATAATGCATAAAAATAACTACTATTCCCAAATTTAAAGAGTATGAGTTTCATACTTTGACAAATTAAAATACAATTACTTTTGATTGAAAAAGATCTGTGGGATATTGTAAATAAACTTGTTTGAAAATCATAAGATGCAAGTAAAGAAACAAAGTGGATGGCTAAAGATTGTAGGGCCATGATATTAATTGGTCTTGGTTTATTAGATGCCTATTTGCATCACATTGATCTATCAAAGACGCTGATAGAAATATGGGATGGGCCTAATGTTTTGTAATTTGGTTCACAAGCTTCTAGTGCCAAAATGTCCATAAAGCACAAATTGTTTGGGTTGAAGATAAATGAGGGAGACAATATCATTCAACATATAAGCACTTTTCATTCTCCTTAATCAACTTGCAGGTGTAAACTCCAAAGTCAATGATGATGATGTCAAGGTGACTTTATTGAGCATTATGCCATCAAGTTTTGATCATATTGTTTTCACTTTGAACAAAATGAATGCTAGCTTGGAAACTGTAATTTATTCTCTCATTGATGAAGGAAGTAGAGCTAATAAGGGTCATCAAGCTGTTGAGGAATGTGCTTTGGTTGCTAGAAACAAAATCTAACATTTCAACTAGAAAAGAATTCAAATGTTATTATTGTCAGAAAAATGGACATGTGCAGATGAATTGCATTCAGCAGGCCAAAGATTGCATCGATGGAAAATTAAAGAAAAATACATTTTTTATAGAAATTGAAGGTGAAACACACTTTTGTTTTTTTGCAGTACATTCAAATAACTCGTCTAACGATGACAACCCACCTCATAGTACAAGAATTGATGAAAGATTTGTGCTTTAGAGAATAGAAAAGAGATTACAAGAGGTTGGAGGTAATGGAGGCAAGATGTTTTCTATCATCTTGAGCTAGCTTCTCACTCAGGGATGATTCATTGCATGAGAAGCAACCTATTTGTGTCCCTAAAAAGTCAGGGCTTGGAAAATGTGTCCCTGAAGAAGAGGGGGGCTTGATATATTTGTCCCTAAAGAGAAGAGGCATTAGACACACTCAGAGGATATGTGGAATTTTGAATGAAATGTGTCTCATTGTGCATGGGAAGTGGGAACACTCATGTTGTGCAGATGGTTTTAGGTTAAACAGTCAGGATCCATTAATGTAGAAATTTCAGTGTCTCTTGGATAAGCAAGAAATTCAGGAGATCCACTATTGCAGTCAGTTCGGTGTTTCTTCAGTGAGTGAGGAGGATTGGTGAAGGTGCTTCATCAAAGTCTCCATAAGGGTTGGGTTCAAAACCCTTGCAACTTCCACTATTAGTCAAATTAATGTAATAAGGGGGGGGGGAATGTTGGTGTATTACATAATTTAGTACTTTAGGTTTTAGTTTACCATTGGTAGTTTTAACTATTTTCTCCTACCGTTACTAACTTTATAACAATTTGTAACTTTTTGTACTGCTTGTTTAAGGCATCTTTATGTTTTGAATAAAGTATGGCATTGATCTTGCTTCATCTCTCTCAGAAAAAATCAAGCAAGTCGAGTGAAGATGTCCCCAAATTCAAGTGCAACAAAGATCCACAATATCCAATAATAGAATCTTGCAAGATTTAATTATTATATTGTGAAATCAAAACACATTTGTTTCTCAGAACTGGAAGAAACTACCACAAATAGGAGAATATTGTGAAAGGTAATTTTTTGGAAGTTTTCGATAAAGGAGGGTGAGTATATACCCCTTGTGTTTTTTCCACCTCTTGTAGGAGAAAATTGGGATGGTAAATTCAACTATAGTCAAAATTATTTGAAAAATTAAGAAATAAGTTATTTCTTCAAAATTTCATTTTTTATATAATTCATTTTGATTATTAATGGAGAGGATTTTCACAAAGACTTGTATGGAATATTAACAAAATTACCTCGTAGATGAGATTTTGAAGTGCTCAGGTCAACGAGCTTTGAGTAGCAGTCAAGGAGGGTACCATACAAGGTAAAACAATTTTTTTTATTTTCATGAAATTTTAGCAATTTTTAGGGAATATGGATCTCACGATACATGTTGGCATCTATCATGTGAGATAGTGTTTGAGGAAAGTGGTATTATCCATCAAGAGCTCTAGAGTCCATGAGATGCACTAGCATCTTAGCAAAAGTTAGATATGTTAAGGTTTTAGAATCATAGAATGTATAAAATATCCTATATTGACACTTCTCAACAAGCTTCTAGACTGATCCAATAAGATTATATTCAACCTTGTGACCACTCCATTTTGTTGCATTGTGTAGGGTATTGTCATTTTCCTAACAATCCCAACGTACATGCAATATGCCTCTTATTTCTTAGAGAAAAATATCTCACCATTATTAGTCCTTAGCACCTTGGTTATCTTACTAGTCTAATTCTCAACATGACCTTTAAACTCGTTGAACTTGATAAACCACCATATAATTTTTCCTTGGAGAATGTACAGAAAAATGTGTATAAAAATCACTAGTGAAAGACATAATATTGAGACTTACCAATTTAGTGAACATCCATACGATCACATCACTATCAATCATTTTCAATACATCCTCTTCGCTCATAATCCTTGAATCAACCATAACTTATATTTCTTTCCAAAAATATAATGTTGACAAAGCTCAAAATGAACATAAAAATTTGGCATACCTTCCACCATATTCTAACCTACCAAACATTTTAGGCCTTGCTCTCCAAAATGAACCTATAAGAAATAGAGTTTACTGCTTACAAAACCTATGACTATAAATAATAATTTTTAAAGTTATATTCAAATGATGTGAACCAAACTAAAATACTTCATGCAATACTAAAAAGAACTTATTATAAAGTAAAACAAAATTGATTTGTGTTGCGCAATGATATAATTGTTAAATATTTAGAGGTCAACAAGAAACAAAACTACAATATCTTTAATTATAGAGCAAACGAAAATCCAATTATTGCTAGAAATGAAAATTTAAAGGCAAAGGAACTTGACAATAGGTAGAAGAGCTCTTTGTCTTAGATGCTAGCATGTATCATGGACTATAATGTGTTGTGGCATAATCCTTGCTCACAAGATCCTAAAAACCCGTAGAATACTCATTTTTTATGCTACAACTTATAGAAGAAGGCTCACATGGAAAATGGAGGTGTTAGACACACTCAGAGGAGATGCAAACTTTTGGAGGAAAGGCGTCTCATGTGTAGGCATGTCGATGGTGATTTGTGCAACAAAGGAGATTTTTTCCACAAAAATTGAGGAGGTGTTAGACACACTCGGAGATGTGGACTTTTAGAGGAAATGTTTCTCATGTGCAGCACTAGAGGCATTAGATACACTCAGAGGATATGTGGAATTTTGAAGGAAATGTGTCTCATTGTGCATGGGAAGTGGGAGCACTCATGTTGTGCAGATGGTTTTAGGTTCTACGGTCAGGAGATCCATTGATGCAGAAAGTTTGGTGTCTCTTGGATAAGCAAGAAATTTAGGAGACCCACTATTGCAGTCAGTTTGGTGTTTCTTCAGCGAGTGAGGAGGATTGGTGAAGGTGCTTCATCAAAGTCTCCATAAGGGTTGGGTTCAAAACCCTTGCAACTTCCACTATTTTTCAAACTAATGTAATAAGGGGGGAATGTTGGCATATTACATAATTTAGTAGTTTAGGTTTTAGTTTACCATTGGTAGTTTTAACGATTTTCTCCTATTGTTACTAACTTTATAACAGTTTATAACTTTTTGTACTGCCTATTTAAGGCATCTTTATGTTTTGAATAAAGTATGGCATTGATCTTGCTCTTCATCTCTCTTAGAAAAATCCAAGCAAGTTGGGTGAAGATGCCCCCAAATTCAAGTGCAACAAAGATCTACAATATCCAATAATAGAATCTTGCAAGATTTAACTATTATATTGTGAAATCAAAACACATTATTTTCTCGAAACTGGAAGAAACTACCACAAATAGGAGAATATCATGAAAGGTAATTTTTTGGAAGTTTTCAATAAAGGAGGGTGAGTATATACTTCTTGTGTTTTCTCCACCTCTTGTAGGAGCAAATGGGGATGGTAAATTCAACTATAGTCAAAATTATTTGAAAAATTAAGAAATAAGTTATTTCTTCAAACTTTCAATTTTATATAACCTATTTTGATTATTAATGGAGAGGATTTTCACAAAGACTTGTGTGGAATTTTAACAAAAGTACCTCGTAGATGAGATTTTGAAGTGCTCAGGTCAACGAGCTTTGAGTAGCAGTCAAGGAGGGTACCATACAAGGTACAACAATTTTTTTTATTTTCATGAATTTTTAGCTATTTTTATGGAATATGGATCTCACAATGCATATTGTCATCTATCATATGAGATAGCATTTGAGGGACGTGGTATCATCCATCAAGAGCTCTAGAGTCCATGAGACTCACTAGCATCTTAGCAAAAGTTAGATATTTTAAGGTTTTAGAATCATAGAATGTATAAAATATTTTAGTAAAAGAAAAAATATTAGTTATAATTTTTAATATTTATAGGCATATCCCAGTATACACGAGCATGGTGGAGGAGTTGTAATTTCTCTATTATAGAGTTGGATTGAACAACTAGCAATATCAAAACAAACATTCCTTTGATGGGTAGGTCTATGATGGTTTTTCCTCCTTCCAAAGATGTGTTTCTAGCTCATTATGCTAATGACTTTGAAGGAAAGGTGAGACTCACACACTTCCTATTTTCATCTTCCTACATGGGAGGATCCTATTACACATAGGACATTTATTGAATTCTTAAACTCTAGATCTATGAGGAGTATGTGACCATTGAGAAGGATAAAGCATATGCCATAGTATAAGAGGAGTATTGATATCGATATGCACTCAGTTGGGTCATCACAACTGACACCGCAAGTCATATTTATGTGATGGCTTGAGTAGGGACCTTTGGCCATCCAACTAGTCAAGAATGAAATGGCTATCCAGCCGACCCAATTCACCTGATTTGACTGTTTGTTTTCATTTATTAATTAAAATAAAAATTATAATACAATTTTTTCTAAATTTCATTTTTATTAATAAATAGAAACAAATTTTCAAATTAGATAAATTGGGTTGGTTGGATAGACATCATCAATCAAGCGGATTTTGATACGTACCATTGTAATGAGAGTAACTACCAATGGATGCATGGGGACCTCGTTCATGTTGTTAGAGTGATGGAGGAGGGGGAGAGGGGAGGAATTTTTACATAGGGATGAAGTATGCTAGCCCACTTATATAATGATATAAGAATATTTGTGCATCACAAGGAGAGGATCCTCATTACATGTTCAACCCAAATTTCACTAGATGCTATAAACACACAAGAATATCCGCTAGTGAGAAATTGGGTATTTGGAGGCTTATTGTTTTGGAGACAGAGTATGGATAGGTTGTGTAGCATTGAAATTGTATGACAACCATATAGAGGCATAAGATCCTATCCTAATGATGAAAAATTAATGACTTGTATGCAATAAGATTGCCTTCTGGCTAGCTAATATGACTATATCATCTTGCATTTCTATCATGGACTATGATGAGATAGTTTGATGTTGTGCAATAAGTACCACTAGTAGTATCAACATATGTCAAGTTACATTGTAGTGATATTCAATCAAGAGATCAACCTGGTCCAACCATTATTGAGGTAATATTTAGGGGAAGCATACTAGTAGTCATTATAGTTAACTTTGTGTACTCATAAGCCTAAACTATGCATATGATTTTGATGATTTTTTGGGTTGTATTTGTATGTGACTTAACTGCTTTAAAAAATATGTTTTGTCTTTTGGCTAGTAACGATGCTCCCTATAGAATTCCTTATGTGTCAAAGGGTCAAAAAGTGGCCATTTCAAAGTGTTGTCCAATATCTGGCCCCTTATGTGCTATTACCAATTCATTTAGACAACCAAAGATTTTACAAAATTGATCCAATACTTTCGCACAAATACTCCCAAAATTGTGCAACTTTTGTAAAAATGCCCCAATAATGATGCACTATTGGTACCAATAAACTTGCACAATTGATCTAATTGCTATATTTTTATCCAAAAAATGGGCGGCTATTGGCTCATAGATGATTTTATTGTGGGCTTTTAATTTTCAAAATGTAGTATAGAGCTATTGGAATGTGCTCTACTACTAGTGGTCTTCCCCTAGTGACTCAGATAATAGGGGAAGAATGAGGTTCTAACCCTAGACGTCAATGTTGTATAAGGATACACTAAATGATGAAATATATTGGACCAACATTATTTTTTTCTCAATGATTACCTAGAGGAGATCTTGGTGTATAAGGATTAGACGAGGCCAACAATTCAAAGATGATAGAAAAAAGTAGGTTGTCAAGAACTAGGAGAAGTAGGAGTAGGAGGAGAGACCTAGGGTATGACAGAGAGTAGTCCCTCTAGTAGTAGCACAAGAAGAACCAATGTAGCACCACTAATGATGGTGCCTCCAAGACCACCATTTACGACTGCAATTGAGGTTATTGTAGCATCCAAAAAACTCTTTTTTCTCTAGATCCATGTTGATATCTTGGAGAGCCAAGTGAAATTTGGATTGTGTTTAGTTTATGTGTTATTCAATATATTAAAATATGATTTTTTTTTCTCATATATATTTTTGGACTTATATGACATGTTACTGATATATCTTGTTAATGTTCATTAATTCCAACTAAGCCTCAATTTTTATCAGTGATTAGTGTTCATTAATTCCAACCAAGCTTTAGATTTGATTGGTGATTTATGCATCATTGTTTATGATTTCAATTAGATTTCTTAATTTTTGCTTAAACCAAGGATGACCTTCAGTCTAATCCTTGTTTTCTCTACGTGCACAAGAGATACCTCAAGGTATATTATTTATTTATTTTTGTTCACCGTAATCTATTGTTTCAAATGATGGTTTTAGTATTGTATAATTATTCATCCATTTTTAAAATTAAATATGAGAGATTTACTTTATTTTCATTGATGCTCTATTTTATCTCTATATTTTGATTTTTGCAAGCTTTGTTTTTTATTCCTAGCTAGATCTTTGTGTAGCTATAGCTACAAATTTTACATGGTATTCGAGCAAGAGCTAGGAAAAGAAGCATATGCTTTTATTTTTGTAGAAAATTAAGATTACAACAATGGAATTTCCAACCTCTATCATTCTTATGCCATACAACCATCTCGAATGGAAGCCAAAGATTTTGTTTCAACTCAGAAGTAGAGGCTAATATCGAATAATCATGACAATAGAATTTGAACAAAAATTTTATGTTGAAAATTCTAAATATTTCAATAGCATGGCTGATAATTTGACTTTTCTACTTAATCATGACTCCAAAATTATTGTTTCATGTTGAAGCATGCACAATTCCAAACTAGGTTTAGACTACATTGAAGACTTTTTTGGGAAGAAAGATGAGATGTGGGGTCAAATCCTTGAAAATGAGATCAACTCATTAGATTTGAGTAATTTTGAAAGTATTCAATAATTCTTCACAAATTTTGAGGCCTTATGGCTTCAACTGAAAGAATGTGGAATCGAAAAATCCCCACAAAAAAAGTAAATTAATTCTTTTGTCAAAATTGGGTCCAGAATATGTTGTATTTGTCTCTTATTTTTACATAGGTGGGCTTACAACAAGAGAAAGCTAGAATTGATGCCCACAATCGATGCTTTGATTGAGTCACTGATACATGAGAAGGATAAGCTCATAAAGATGGGCGCTTTAAAAAAATTCAAAGCTCATGCACTTGTTATGCATACAAGTGAGAAGAACGATTCACAATTTACTTTTAGATGAAAAAGATGAGTCTTCTTCTCATTCTGGTGAGTCTTCCTCTAAGACAAAGATGAAAAAGTCGGGTGAGCCTTTTAGTTTTTGTAGAAAAGTGGGATATGCATTCAATAGGTGTTGGAAAATACTAGAGGCTTTAGAGGAGGTCATGCATCAACATCATATCTCAACCACTTAGTGTTCTTCATTACAAACAAGAAAATTCCATGTTCTTTATGCATGGGCCTTGCCTTCATCTTCTCCTTAGTGAAACATCATTTCAGTGGATCTATTATGCCTCTCCTTTGTCATCATTATGGGGTGGAGGTTTCTACTCTTCATGTTAATGCTTCCTTGGTTCCATAGTTGATTATTTCTTTAAACTATTGGCACATGTATTTTCAACTAACAATTTGTTCTTGCATGGTTGAGTAGTGTTGTTGGGGTCACTCGTACAGATTCATGTTTCATTTGCATCCTCAACTTACATATATTTTGCCTTTTTTTAATATGTTCATTGTTTGAGTAGTGTTGTTGAGGGAACTCATGTAGATTGGTGTCTTCTATATCTTTGACTAACATATATTTTTCCTATGTTTTCCATCTACTCATTGTTCAAGTAGTGTCAATGGGGGAACTCACGCAAATTGATCATGATCATCATCTTGGTTTCAGAGGAGGTTCTTCATTCATCACTATGGTAGTTATCATTCGAAATTTGTCCATAGTTTTTTTGTATCTCAGAGGATTTTCTTCTACACTTCATATAGTTGCATCTCTCGTATCTTGAGGAGGGGTTTTGTTCCTAGTGGGTTTTTGCTCTTTCCTCCTTCCTTTATTATTTTTTTCTTAGTTAGACTTAGGGGGGTATTAGTGTTTATTCATTCCAACTAAGCTTCAATAAAGATCAGTGATTAGCGTTCATTAATTCCAACCAAGCTTCAATTCTGATCAATGATTTATGGTTCAATATTTTTTATTTTAGTCAGATCTGTTAATTTTTGCTTAAACCAAGGATGACCTTCAGTTTGATCCTTAATTTATCTACACGCATAAGAGATAACTGAATTTATATCTTTATGTTTTGTTGTTCACTACAAATTATTGTTTCAAATGGTAGTTTTAGTATTGTATAATTATTCATTCATTTTGAAAATTGAATACAAGAGATTAAATTCATTTTCTCTAATGCTTTATTTTCTTTTTGCATTTTTATTTTAGAAAGATTTTTTTATTCCTAGCTAGATCTTTGTGCAACTATAGCTGCAAATTTTACATATCTCATGTTTTACTTTTACAGTTTTCACATAAGAGTGGCTCAATTTCATTGGTCAAGTCATTTTCGAGATAGTAATAGTTGTGTAGCTCAAGGATCTCGTGTGAGACTTGTACATACTAGAAATAATCATTGTGTGACATGTATGTACCTTTTAGCCCATTTTTAAAATGATGGCTATGTATGAGGAGTCTAAAGTTCATGAGGGTCAACAAGTAGCAGAGCTAGCAACTATGACAAGAAATTGAGATCATTGGATCATAGAGAGAGACTAGGGAAGGACGAGAGTGGATATTTTTGAGATGACATGTGACTCTCTTTAGAGCTAGGTTAAGTATCTCTAAGGATACCTTCAAAGGGATCAAACCACTACACCCATTGATATCGATAATCCTCCAATGCAATAGCTCATGTAGGATATAAAGATTGCATGAAAGTGAGAAATGGTCTTGAGGGAGGAGATAAGTGGATCTTATAGGTTTCTTTGGTCTCATGGATGTTATTACAATATTTTATTCATTCAGTCACTCAGTGATCTAAGAGGTGAGATAAGAGGACTACAAACTTCATCACAAAGAATGTCAACGACACACTCACTATCAATAACCTTAATCGAGAAACTATTGAATTAGCTCGAGGATCCATCTACACCAAATGACTTGGACATGTGCCCCTTGATAGAGATGATTGTACTACATTTTAATATATATACCACATTTTGTCTTAGTGGTGATTATACATGTACATGGACATTGTATATCTTTTAGATATGTATGAGATATTTTTAATATGTTTCATGTACAATTTTGTTAATGTTGTATCGATGTAAGCATGTTTATGATATGTTTTATATGCTTTAGTTAGATGCTATCATGATTTAATCAAACATAATTATATATATTTCATGTCTAATTAAATTTAGTGATGATCTAGAAAAATAATACATGTGTAATAAAATAAAGTGCAATAGAATTGTGTATGTTAGAAGAGAATAAACAACATTATAAATTTGATTATAATCAATTATTAATTTTATTTGATACTAAATAATAAAGCAAACTAGTGTAGTTTCCATTTAGTAATACTTGAACAATGTAGTTTACATTCATTAATACCGTAAACTAGAAAGGGATGCATGCTATAAAATAAAATGGAAAGATAGAATAAATGAACAATGTAATTTTGTTCATTAATATAATATAAAGCATACCAAAAATTAACTAAAAAATAATCAACTTATAGAATCACATTGATTGTATAGTCTGTTGAGGTATACAATTCATACATATATCTAACACAGAGAATATGTGTTCATGAATGAATGGCATAAGATAAATTATTCATGGAGAAATAACTAATATGCATGTCACATGAAGTTCCTTATAAATAAATGATGAATATTCACTATGTTAAGAGGTCCCTTTAGGGGCTTATCATCCACTATATATATGTCGTAAATATTGAAACCATAAAGAGAGGTGATAATGTTATATTTGGTGAATTAAATGAATATAATATCAAAGAATTTACATTAGTCAACATAATAGAGGTGGACAAAATATTCATTTCTAAACCTTCCTGGAGCATATTGTGATAAATTGGAGAAACCTAGAGAAGATTACGTAGAGAGATCTTACATGGAGTAACATGAAGCTCTATAAGATCATAATCACTTTGAGACTTTGATGTTAGTTTAAGTGTTGAAGGAAACATTAATTGTGAAGATGAAAGAGAAGTTGGTATCAACATTATATTTTTTCATTTGGTATTTTAAGTATGGGCTACTACTTTATAATCAGTAGTCATTGGCACTTTAGAAGTAAGAGATTGAGCAAGACTCAAGTGAGAACTTCAAGGGTGGACCATAGAAGGATTATCACAAATAATTATTACCTTCTTTGATAATGGAATTTTGTTGTTAACATTGATTAGGTTTAGTAGGAACATCACAAACAATTATCACATTTATAGATTTATTATCTCTTTCTAGAAGAAATAAAAGAAGAGTTTGAAGAAGAAAAAAAAATTATTTATTAGATTTTAATGTTAGAGTGAATATGTCTACCACCTAGTCAAGATCTTATACCTTATAATATCATAGTGAGAAACATATTCAGATGTTAAGTTTACTTAGATCCTACGTTTCATTCTAGAAGTTAGTTATGATGGATTATATTCATCTCATTCACTTTTAGTTACCTAGATATTTAATATTTGCATTAGGCATTTAATGTTTATAGCAAGGGCTAAAAGCACAAACTTGTGTCACACTTTAGACCAACTTAAATATTTCTATCAAAATGTTTTCAATAGAAAAAGTTTTGATTGGAAGGATTCCACTTAAAACGATGCGACCTATATATGGCCCACAAGTTTTCAAGTGAAAGGGTTTCAATTTCTATAATTTTGGTAGAAAGGTTTTCGCGTGAAACCATTTCAATAGAAATAGTTTTGGCTAAAACTATCTATGTGGTTGTTTTCCAGCCACCTCACGATGTTTCAATTTTTTAAAAATATTTCACTTTAGCTAGATATTTCTTTAGTCAAAATGGGTCCTAGAAACACAATACCCTTTTGTAGAGCTTGGAGCCTACAATCTAAATATATATATTTTTAATAATTTAATTAGTTTAATGTATTTTTTAAAAATATTTCAAGTAGGTTGTTATAATAAATGATCGGATGATTAGAAAATAAAAATATACATTAAAGCATATTCATTTTTTTTTAATATACATTTCATTTAAGCAAAGAGTTCTCTTGAAAAGGGAATAATTGTTTCTTTAAAAATAATAAAATAATTGGACAAAAGGCGATGTTAAATGGAAACTATCATATTCTAATAATTTTTATTTTAAAATATTGTTACGACAAAATTATTCATCATAATTATTTTTTAAATTACATACACTAGCTATTGAAGTTACCCATTTGATAAAAGAAATCAAGAAAACACAACATTGTTTGATGTTTCTTTTGTGGCATTAACTAGACTTGAGTTTTTTTTAAATTTTCAACAATTTAATTTTTTCTCTTAAATTTATAAAAAAATATAGCAAATAATTTATTTATTTTTAAATTAAAAATTAAAAATATTTCTACATTTTATTAGTGTACATTATTTTCAAATTTATAACACGGAGGCCACTTTCATGTAGTTAGAGTTGACAATGTTTTGTTGAGTTGGTCATTTCCTTTATAAAACAATGACAAGTTTGTGATTTTACCCCATGAGGTAGTTTGTCACAATACATCTCACCTCACCTATATCAGCAAGTCACTTGTACATTTGTTACATATCCCATATCTCGTGTCTCATGTCTCAATATACAAGCAAGCTCATTATCTTGCATTCTCTTTTGTGGAAGGCGTCATTATTTTTGTGGGTGATCCTATAGTTCCTACATGGTATGAAAACCATGGCTATAAAACCCTTCTCAGATCTAAGGGTGGAGCTATTTTCAAAAAAGAAATTTCTTGTGGATTGCATTGTAATTTATGTCTATGTCACAACCTCATCCCTTATGACATTTGAGAAACTCTTTGTAATAAGTTTGAGTAAGGCTTGAAATAATTATTAAAAATAATTGAAATTTTATAAATAAGTTAAATTAAGCCAACTAACTATAATGAAGCATTAAAAATAATTTTGTTGGAAATTTAAGATTTCATGTAATGTTAATTATTAAATTAAAAACTTAAATATTACCAAAGCACCTCTAGTCCTAATAATAATACAAGAAAGATTAATAATACAATATTTAATAATTCAAGAGAATATTTCAATTAATGGACGGAAAGTAAACTTTGGTATAAATATCAATATAAAATATGGTAGTCTCCTAATATTTATAAGAATTCTCGGGAGAGGATTGGACCTACACCTGGCAAGAACCCTAAAACTGGGGAAAAGGTACAAGGTCCTTTAGTATTTTCAAAATTCTTAGTGGTCTTATGCCGGGTCACTTGCCTGAAATCTAAAGAAGGGTAAAATATATTTTTTACTTATAGAAAAACCTTGTTAGCATTTTGGGTCAAGACCTAGCTAGATTGGTCGTTTATAGTCGAAGTCTCTAGTCAAAGCATATATTATATTCTCATGTCCTCATTTGGTATGTATGGCTAATATGTTACATATTTGGTGAAGTATGGAAGCATGGTTTGTACAATTATGTTTTTGAAATGTTTTATAAGAACAAGTGAATTCCAAAGGATAAAAGAGATTAGATTGGCTATTGTGAATACTTGAGTATTCAGTTGAGACTATCGAACATTAATAAGACATTAAAGTTTTAAAAGAAAAGAAAAAAATGAGGTGAGTTTTGGGTATATAGTCATGGGTATTCACAGTTTAAATCATACATTTTTTCAAAATTACAAGGGTTTCAAGTTGGAGGAGGATATCTAATCCAAGAGGTAGATAAATTTTTAGAGAAACATAGGCTAATCGACCTAGTCATTGCATTCAAAAGGCTCGAGAACCCTAGGAACTTGAAGGAACCCGAGAGGATGGCAACTAAACTACCAAAGTAACATAGAATCTTTTAAGTGCAATTACGTCTTAATCTTACCTTTATTAATACATATACACATCATGATTCTTAGCAATAAGGTTACAATAACACATATCACAAATATATTCATTAAAACATGAATAAAAGATAATCTATACTCCAACTTATGTCCTTTAAGGGTTCCTTAATATCGTTACTTGATAAACACATCTACTACATAACTAACTAACTAGAACCATAACAAATTACATCTCATTAATCATGAACATCACTATCATTAACACTATGTTCATTTTAAATGCCAATTCCAAATGTTCCTAATTCCTTATTCCATCCTAGAAATAATAATATATGATCTCAAGCAATGATAACATAATCTCTCAAAGTAATGATAACATACAATCTCATATGATAGTTGATACCATCAGTAATCCATTTAACTCTTTTCTATTCTTTCATAATCCATCAACTACATAATTGTAAAACATGGTTACCACTACATTAAACATAATTACAACTACATTGTACATACTTACATAGACACCCTCCTCTTGGAGTCTCCAATACAAGTAATCAAAAATACATGGGATAGTACAATATACAAATGAAGTCCTTCATGCTACAAGAGTAAATGTACAACAAATAGGATCCATCCATACACATGAACAAATCCACCAAATCTCAATGGAGGAGCAATCACTACCACCCGACCATGTGGAACCCTGAGGCCCAACCCACAGTGCTAAGGATATTGACATAAGACCCCACACACAAGAAAGCCAAAATCAAAACCAAAGATGAAAGACAACTACAAAGATGCAACGCAAGGCAAGGCAAAGATTCACAAAAGGAAAGGAAAAGACTAACAAATACCAAAGGCAACCACAAATCCTATCGAGGTGAATCTAGGATACATGCAGGAATAGTGTCATCACATAGCCTTCATCTTGGGTTATCCTACATGGTATCTCTAGAACCTGACCCCCAAGTGAGCCTCGTGTGGAACCAGACAATCCTTTCATGAGGACAAGAAAGTTTGATCATGTTAACTTAATGCGTCTCACTGACGAATAGGCATCATCTCACTCCAATCCTTAGCCTATACTAGCACTCAAGTCATGAGCGAGACATCCATAATAATATTGTATATGTGTTTAAACCCAGTTTATTTATTATAATCACTTGATTACAACCCACCAATGGGTTATCCTAGATGAGCACTTTAGAGCCCAAAACCTACATTGAGAGCCACTCCCCTACGATGCATCCAGATAACCTACCCCTTAATTCTCAATGCAATAAAACAAAGGCATAAGCCAATCATAGAAACATGAATCATATCATTATGCATCCATAACAAGTAAAATCATAAGACCCGATTTAGGAACCCTTTTACAAGCATCTCACATAGGTAAGTCCTAAACCCCCAAACAAGAAGCATAACAGAATATATGATTACACAACAGGATCATGATACAAGTGAATCATAAAATTAATATCAATCTTATCTTAAAAATCCAAGAGACTGAAGAGTCTACAAGTCCCTAAGCCTCTGGTACGCACTGGGACACCCCATGGCCAAAACCCCAACCAAAACGCAGAATTTGCACTCTTGACCTAATACTTGTGTGCTTGAGACAATTTCCCGCATGCTTGAACCATTTTTTATGCACACTTAGTGAAATTTACAGTGCACTTGAAGTCTATAACTGTGCATTTGACCCCAAAGTTGCGTAATTGGATAGATTCAACTTGGGTTCCCAAAATGATATCAATTTTGACCCTAGAAGCAAAATCAGACAAAGACCTATTTGAGATCTCCTTATTTTCATTCCAAAAACCTAATTAAATCAACCCTAGGAATTAAAAAACAAACCCAATACTATTTTTTCTAAAAGAACAACTCAAGAAACTAAAAGGGAAAAGGGTCAACAACATGAAATTGGAATAGGATAACAAATTCTTGTTATTCAGAAATGCCCTCTCGCCTCTGCATTCGCTCCCTCTCCAATGGTCGGTTCTATCCCAAGTGATTCTGGGTCTGCTTCTACTCTAGATTTTTTGGGTTTGGGATTTTTTTTATTTTGGGTGGTCTTGCTTCTACGACCCCTTCTACACCTACATCTACCTATGGTGTGCTAGGTGCGAGAGACTCTTTTCCACCCTCTGCTCCCGCGGGTGAGTTGAGGGGGAAGTAATGATTTAGGCTCTCTTTCTATTTATGGTGGTAGGATCTCTGGTGGAGTTGCGCATTCTGGGCATACCTCACAAAGACTTGGTGATGTGGTTGTGCCCTCAAAGCCTCTAGCTAAAGGAAATAGTTTTTCCCGTGTTGCAAAGTTTTTTGATGATATCCCTTCAAAGGATAAATCTCATTCCATGGCCCATGCAAAGACATCCCCTATGGTATTCTGTGGCCTGGAAGTGGTGGATAATGTGGATTTTTATCAATGTTTTAGGTTGGTTTGTAGATACTTTCACTTCTAGTCCTCTCTTCCCGATCTGCACCATTGGGTGTCTCATTCATGGAGACCTTTAGTATCAACTAACATCAAGCTTTTCCCATGTGCTAAGGGGTTTTTTATTGTTGATTTTACTTCTTTTGATGAACGTGATTTGGTTTTGAACAAGTTGTGTGTGTGTGGGATTCACTCTCTCTCTATTAACCCTAGACAACCTCCTTTAACCCTCTTACTGAACCGCTCAGTGTGTATCCAATGTAGGTTTATCTCCCTAATATCCCCCTACATTTTTGGGAAAAATCTTGCTATCAAGCCATTGGCAATTCTATTGATCATTTTTTAAAGATGGATGAGGATACAACTATGATGGGCCTCCATCTTTACTTTCATTTTAGTTGACATTGACATCTCTACACCCATCTCTAGGCAAGTGGTTCTCATGGTCGAGGACAAGTCATGGGATCAACCCTTGGATTATGAGGATCTCCTCTTTTAGTGTCAATTGTGCTTCTTCACTAGTCATTTGGTTATAGATTGTTCTCTTGCATGTTGAAGAGGTGTTGCTACTTTGTGGAGGGATGCAAATGATGATCATTTGACTGTCTGTGCATTTGAATCTTCCTCTCATGACTCTTAACAAGCTTATGATGACTCCCCAAAGGGTGATGCTTCTACTGAGTTGGCCTCCTCTGACCTGGTGGATTCAACCCCGCCTCTTGCTATTGATGTGCCCCCCTCTAGCTACATGGACCCTTCTCCAACTGTTGTTTCTCCTAGTTTGTGTTAATCCTTTGTTGTTGAGATACAACATTGTCAACACTCTATTCTTGTTTTTTATTCTCTCTCAAAGAGGGCTTCACCACCTTCCCCTTCTAGCGGGGACCCTACTGAAGGTATTGCAGGGATGGTTTTTTGTCGGAGAATAAAAAATAACTCTGCAGACTATCACTCTCCTCCCTAGGTGTTGTGGGAGTTGTCTACCCATCCTTGATGTGGATTAGAAGTTGTGTTGCTATTCTATTGTTAATGGTCTTTCTTGACATTGTTGTAAATAGTTATTTTGGACAACCCTTGGGTTTAACGGCCAACCCCTTGCTAGGTTGCTTTAATAATGAAAAACATGAAATTGAAATAACACTTGTAGATTCTCAAAGTAATTCATTTTATGAATAAAACAAAGTATTCTAACATTAAATAATTCATTAAGCCAATAAACAAAATTTCATAAAAGGATTTCAAACCCTACATCAATCTTGCGGAGAAACAATAAAAAATAAGGAGAATGAATGAGAACGGATGTAGAAGCAATCAAATCCCAATACACAACCAAAATTACTCCAAGCTCGAGCCCAGGTCCTCACTCCAATGAACAAATAAATATCCACTTCTAACTTCTCACAAGAATGAACAAAAACTTGAAAAATGCAATTCCAATTCCTTCTTTAATTTTCAAACTTCATTCTCACAAGAAATATTAATTATTTCTTAATACAAAAATCCCACAAAACAATGCAAATCCCCATATACCAATTCTTAGAGAAAGGTTGTCAAATACTCTCCCAAAATCTTTCCAAAAATAAGTACAACAAGAAAGAAAAACTCCACTAAAAACTTCCAAAAGAAATCTCCAATAAAAGAAATAAAAAATAATATTAAATTAATAACCCTAATTAATATCCTCAAGAATATTTACTTTCCTCACAAAAATATGGATTCAATAATAATTAACAACCCATATATAATATCTACCAACAAATTATATTGAAATAGAATAATTAATCTCCACATAAATATTATTTCTTACAATAATAAATTATCAAATAACTAATATCTAATAATTAGAAATATATTTATTATTAAAAATATTATCACAATAAATAATCCTTAATAAAACCCTTATTAAATTATCAGTTTTCACTACTATTATTTGAGGCATTGAAGACTTTTTCACCATTGTCTTAGTCATATTGATCTATACTACGCTGTAAAATCCTAAAATTTGTACAATCTCTTCATCACCTTCTACAATCGAACCAGTGGCATTTTCTAAAGAGTTTGAGTGTATTCTCATCTACATCATCAATTTCATCATTTTGTGTCAATATTATACCTTTCTGAACACCTTGCCTCTACATTATGTCACATCGGTACAATTGTCAACTAATTAAAATAAAAAGATTTTTTTTTGTCCAAATTTGGTTCAAGAGCTTAAATGTAATTTGTATGATCTTATTGTTATTGGTGAATTTTTTTTTTTGCAGAAGTTAATTTTTTTTTTTAAACCTTCATGCTCATAAATTTTTGTCATGATCTCCAATTTTCATGATGCTTATAGCATTGGAAAGGTATTGAGTAGCTCTACTATAGTGTCAATGTGCCTTTTCCTATACAACCCTATATTTTTATTCATTTTGTAACCATGTGTCATTGGTACTAATTACTTGGACATGTAGACTCTTGGAGAGGTTTTATCTTTTTGGAAAGGCTTCATTTGCAATATTGATCATATTTAGGAGTTTTTATTTTATGTTTAGGGTTTTTATCTTTGTAATTTTAGAAAAAAATCGCACATTGTAACAAATCTTTCATTTCATCCTTCTCTAGTTATCTTGAAAAGGAGAAACTATAAACTATGGAGAGATGACATCATAACACATCTTAGATGGCTTTATTTGTGGTCACATTTGTATGTTCTTGTTCCTTCTCCTAGTACACCTACTAATAAATTTTCTTGGAATTGTAAAAATGGTAATGTCATTGGACATATAGTAGTGAATGAAGATGATAACATATTGAAGCTTATTGCTTGTTTTGAGTTTCCTTGGGCTCTTTGACTAATATTATGGATCTATATAGAGATCCTAATACATATTCATTCTCAAATATTTTTGTTTTAGATTCTCTTGTGCCTCTTGAATTTTCAAAAAGGATACCCTACGACTGTGAGACTATTCGATTGTTTGATTCTTTGGAGTGCTTTGAAAATTTGGAAGATGAGGACAAGTTTGCTTTAGAGGTTCCTATTCCTTCTTTAGAGATAGTTGATGTACCTTCATCTTCATTAACTCCTATCAAGACTTCCCTCATTTTTGTTCATTAACACTATCTTTTTCTTTCAAATTTGGAGGATGTATTCTACGAGTTAACTCTCCTCTTTGATGATAGTCATTGCATTCCTATTGTCAAACCATCATTGTATTTAGATATTTTTCAACATTATCTTCCTCACAGTTCAAGTTTTTCACCTTCTTTTATTAGGTGTGTTCCTAATGAATGGTTGGATTATGGCATCATCATATTTCATGGATATGGAGACACATGAGAAGTTTTTTCAAAGACACTGTCATTATTCTTCAAGCTCCATCTTTCAATTCTCATCCTAAATGTGAAGCATTCCTACATTTGTACTTGGTTTTATTTCTTGCTAAGGGGAGACAAGTTTTGATTAAAATTAGCAAACTAACAAGAGGTATGGCCCTTACATAATCGCAACCCAAAGGTGTCTAAGAGAAAAACAACACATTAGCAAGGGTGTTGGTTTTTACAAGTTGAGGCCATCATCATCTCACTAACAACACACTAAAAGTAAAGGTGTTGGAAAAACAAAATAGAAAATATAAATAACACACTAACATAAAGACTAGTAGCCCTCCTTAAGAGTGGGAGGGAAACTCACTCACTACTTGTGGAGAAGAATGTGAGTTTAAATAACTATTTTTTCTGCGTCGTCAAACAATTGTCCAAGCAATGTTGTCATAAGGATCCCTAGCACAAAGGGGAGCAACTAATGAGACTATATTTGCACAACTATCGCCACAAGGGCCGAAGTGTTGAGAAAGTTGTGTGTTCTTAGCTAGACATTGCAGAAGAGCAGGATTAGCAGGTAAAGAAGAGTCATCACAACAAGAGGAGGCTACACCAGTAGGAGCAGGAGTGGTTTTCTTATTGATGACTCGATTTACAGAAAGAGCATCACCTAGATTTGTAGCAGGGGTTTCATCTGCATCATCATCCTATGACTCTTCACGAAATGAAGAATCAGAATTCAAGATAGTCAAATGTTCTTCTCAAGCATCTTTCCACCAAGTGGCAGTGCCTTTATACCATCGAAGAGAACAATCAGTTTCCAAGTGACCAATAGAGAAACATTGGCAACGACGAAAAGGGAAGCCCTCATAATCCACCACTTGAGTCCATGGCCAATCCTCCACCATGAGAACCACATCTCCAGGGAGAGGTGTGGATATATCGATGTCCACCAAAATTTGTGCAAAGGTAGAGAGACCCATAGTTGTCATAGTCTCATCCACTTTTATGAAATGGCTAATAGAATTGTCAATGGCCTCAAAACAAGAGTTCTCCCAAAAGTGAAGGGGAAGATAGGGGAGTCAAACCTACACTGGATGCACACTACATGGTTCATTAGGAGGATTAGAGGAACTTGTCTAGCATTTGGCCAAGAGAGATTTGGTCCCCACAACCCACAGCTTGCTAAGCACCAAATCTGGTTCTTCAGAAGAAGTAAAAAGAGCAATAAAAAATCCCTTTACATAAGGGAAAAGCTTGATATTACCAAGGACCATGGGTCTCCACGAATCTATTTCCCAACGATGGAGTTCTGCAAGAGAAGACCAGAAACTAGCAAATATGCAAACCAACTCGTAATGTTGGTAGAAATTTATATTTTCCACCACTTCTGGACCACACACCACCATAGGGGTTGTCTTGGCATAGGCAAGAGGTCGAGATTTCTCCTTCGAGGGAACAATAGTACTAGACGATTTGGCTACATGATAAAACCTTCGTCTAGAAGTGGCAATAGAGGGAAGCTTTGGGTGAACACGCTCATTCATGGTCTTAATAGATCCAGTACCAGGTCTCTGGGAAGAATGCCTATCGAGCATCGCTACAGTAGAAACCCTTCCACCATCAATGACAGGAACAATAGCAACCCCTGAATCATCCAATGGTAGAGTAGCACCCAACACACCCACCAAAATCCCCAAACTGATTAAGGTAGAGAGGTTTGAGCGGAGGCCAAAAAATGTAGCATCCATAATTAGAGCATCCTACTACAAACCAGTTAAGTCCACCAAAAAACCTTGCGTTGGTAGAGCCTCCCCTGCCAACCCCGCTTGATATTTGTTGGAGAGAACGCAACGTGAGGATCCTACATTTTGAAAAATTTCACCATCGTAGCTGAGCGGGAGAGTCGTTAATGAGAGACAAGTTGTTTGCAAGCATTGGATCATATTTTTTTTAACTCAGGCATACCGTTTTTGTTGCAGATTATTAATAACTGATGGGCTACATAATCATTCTCTTTCCCTCTTAGGGGGTGGCTATAAATTGTATATTTTTATGCAATTCTTAAGGTGTATTGATGAGACCTCGATATGTCACTCATTCTATCACTTGTATATGATTTTTACTTGCATTCTCTCTTTTGCAGAGGGATTTTTTCCCAATTTATTTTCTATGTTTCTCTATTTTGTAGGGCACAAAATATACTAAAAGAGGGGATGAATTAGTTTGTGCAATTTTAACTTAATTCAACATTAATGAAGTTATATGAGTCTTATTCTTGGAACTTTAATGCAACTTTTACCAACATTCATGGAATGTAAGTATTAGACTAAACAAGCATACACAAGAACAAAAGAACAGTAGACATGCGTCGAAACAAAAGGTGAGAAAAAACAAGGTGAGAATTAGTTTCTTGGGTCTACTATCTAAATCTAGTCTGACAGTGGGTGCCAAAAATGTGTGTGGTAAAATGTGTCATTCAATCTGCAACACCAAAGACTTCAATAAACCTTTATTTTGAGGGGTTAGCATCAATTTTTAATCAAAATCATAACATAGCTACCCTTAAGAGTGGCTTACTTCTTCCTAGTTAAAGCGAGTGATTTCACAAGAATGCTCATCAGATTGGCATAGGAAATTAGTGACTAGACTACTCCAAAATGGAAGATTCCATGGAAATGAGCAAGATGCATGAACTTGCATACTTTTCTGTCAATAACCTTTAAGATGAAATGCATGCATAAGAAAACTAAGTGCATATTAACCATGAAAATGCAGCTAAAAAAACCATTAACAACTATGAAATGAAGTTAAGAATGAAATTACCATTAAACTAGGAATGTAAACTAGAGTCTAAATGCAAGCAAGTTAAGCTAAGATGAAGATGGAGGCAAGAACAATCTTCAAAAATCTAGAACAAAACTAGCATTATGATCTTACCCTCAAATTTGCCTCTTGTTTGATCAAAGGGAGCTATTCCTTTTATAGGAAATTTGGAGAGACGAACAATCAAGATTCAACCGAGAAGAGTGGTAGAGATGCAATTTCTCTCAATCCATGTGTGTTTGATCCAAGTGGAGTGATTTTGATTGGTCAACTTTGTGTTTGTTTGGGAGAAGATGAGACAAATTTGGTAATTTCCCCATTTAATTGCTTTTATTTGATTTTTGAGTGCTCACACGTGTGAGGATGTGTCAATGGGGTCACTTAATTAAAAGGGTTTAGGAATTTTAATTAAGTTCCATAGTTTAAAGCAATTAGATAATTTGAGCTTTGATTAATAATTTGATTCAACTAGTCATGTTTAATTATGTAGGCAAGTTTGATTAAATGCTTCCATAATTAGGGCCTAGCAATAAATGCCTTTAATTTAGGATTTATTAAGGCCAAATAATCGAACTAGGGACTATAGGTTTACTAGACCAATTTCAGATGATTACAGTTGCCCCTCTTTGAATTGATGTGCGAGCAGCACGTTGATTCAAAGAAATTTTGATGGAAGATCCAGAAATAGCTTGACGTGAAGCGATGAAACTATCTCACAGATCATATGCAATTCTGAACTTGATCGAACAAAGATCGATTGAAAAATGACGATATCAGCTCTAGACTTGATTGAGCGAAGATGGATGGAGAGATCTGGAGATATCATCTTCGGGCTTGATTGAGCGAAGACTGATAGAAATAATTGAATATCCAGCTTGATGTGAAGCGATGAAACTTAGAAAACTGGATAGCGTATGTCTCCATGGAAGGCCAATAATACCCTACTCTTAGGAGTTTCTTAGCTAATGAGAGACCATTCGAGTGGGACCCACAAATACCTTCATGGACTTCGTTTAGCACATGTTCAGACTCTTCATGTTCTAGACACCTAAGGAGGGTCCCATCTAGACCTCGTCTATACAAATTATTAGCGATGATCAGATAATGCATGGCATTTATTATAAGGTTTCTCTTCTCATTTCTAGATAGGTCATCAAGAATTATTTGGTCACGCAGGTAGGAATATATCTGGCTATATCGAGAGGATTCAGTGCCCACAATTGAGCATACAATTTTGGATTTTGGGGAGTCATAAGCTGGAAAAGGGAGTTCTTCCACCAAGAAGACATAGCAAAATTGGTGCTCTTCCAATTGTCGCATCGAGGCCAAAGTAGCCATGGCATCAGAACTTTATTTGCTTCCCTTGGTATTTTTTGAAAGGTGGTGAATACAAAATACTTCTTTAGGTCGCTAACCATCCTTTTATATTGCATAAGATTCTCATCCTTGGTTTGATATTGATCATTCACTTGATTGATCACTAATTGAGAATCTTTGTAGATGTGCAATTTTGTGATCTTTCATTCAATGGCCAACTTGAGTCCATTTTCCAAAGCTTCATACTCAACTATGTTGTTCGTGCAAGGAAAGATCATTTTATAGGCTTATGGAATTTTGTACCCTTGGGGTGTTATAAAGAGGACACCAGCTCCAGACCCTTTCTATTTGAATGATCCATCGAAGAATATTTTCCATGAGTGTTCTGTAAGGTGTTGAATAGCTTCATCAAGAAATTCTATGCTCAGTGCTTTATTGTCTTGAAGAGGAGCATCCGCCAGATGATCGGCAATGACCTATCCTTTGATGGCCTTTCTATCTATGTACTCAATGTCAAATTCACTAAGTACCATCACCCACTTTGTGAGTCTTCCAGTCAAAGTTGCCTTGTTTAACAAATACTTTAAAGGATCAATTTTCGCAATTAATTTGACTAAATGTGCAAGAACATAGTGTTCAAGCTTTTGAGAAGCAAATACCATCGCTAAGCAAGATTTTTCAATGATGGTGTAGTTATGCTCATAGGAAACCATTGTCCTTCTTATATAGTAGATTGCTCATTCCTTTCCTGTTTCATCATGTTGTGCGAACAGAGCTCCAAGTGACGTTTCCGTAGCTAAAATGTAGAGAAGAAGATGTTTTCCTGGTATCGGTGCCATTAATACAGGAGGATTTGTTAAGTACTCTTTGATCTATTGAAAATGCTTCTCACATCCTTCATCCCACTTAAATGTTACACACTTGTGTAATGTTTTTCTGAAAGGTTGTGCCTTATTTTCTAGTTGTGAGATAAACCTCCTAATTGACTAGAGCTTTCCTTGTAATGTTCTGCTTTGACTGGTGTTCCTTGGTGGTTGCATTTTCATAATCGTTGCTACTTTCTCTGGATCAACTTCAATTCCTTTCACTGAGATAATATATCCGAGGAGTTTACCTGATGTCACCCCAAAGGCACATTTTTTGGATTGATCCTTAGTTTGAATTGTTCCATTCTGTTAAAAATCTTTTCTAAATCGGCCAAGTGTGTAGCTCTTTTCGCCAATTTTTCCAAAGTATCATCAACATAGTCCTCCATATTCTTGTGAATCATGTCATGGAATATGGTTGCCATGGCCCGCTGGTATGTTGCTCCTACTTTTTTAGGCCAAAAGGCATAACATTCCAGTAGAACGTGCTCCAAGCACATGTGAAAGATGTCTTCTCTTGTTCTTTGGGTGCTATTTTTATCTGGTTGTAGCCAGAGAAACCATCCATAAGAGAATACATCTCATATCATGTTGTAAGATCCACAATCGTGTCAATGTTGGGAAGTGGAAAATCATCCTTTGGACAAGCTTTGTTCAAATCTTAGAAATTTGTACAAACTTTGATTGATTTATCCGTCTGGAAACATGCACAATGTTAGAGATCCAGCTGGCATATGCAATAGCTCGAATGAATTCAGGTTTCAATAACTTCTCTAGCCCAGCTTTAACCAATATTGCTACATGAGGATGCATCTTTCAAAGCTTCTGTTTGACTGGCTTTACTCTGGGAGCAATTGATAAGTGGTGCATTATCAATTTTGTATAAAGCCCTACCATGTATGAGTAAGACCAAGTGACGTTGATCTTCTTGCTCATGAAAAATTGGGTAAACTGTTGCTTCTCCTCTTAACACAAAGATTGTGCCAGATATATCAATTGAGTTACCTCGATTGTTCCTGTTGCCCATTTTTTCCACCCTGGTGCACTTTGCTCTAAACCCTTAAAGCCCTAAGTCTTTCATGCAAAAGCAGTAATAAACCCTTAAGCTTTGGCACGTTATGTTTCGCAGTTACTTTTTCCAATCACTTAGAGCATGTGCCTATTTTCCAAGTCGCCTGATCGCTTTACCCTGGGCGAATATTCCTTTCCTTCTCCCGACCCTGCGCCTTCCTTGTGTCGCGTAGTCTTGGTAAGAAACAGAATATTCCTTCTATGTCTCGAGACTTAGCGATTTTCTCTTAGTCGGGTTGTCGCTTGATATCATATTGTGACCTTTTAAAAATGAGCGGGACCCACTTCAGTCGGGTGATCGCGAGAAGAATTCAACAGTTAAAGAAAAGTCTTCCGACTTCGCGATCTTCTTCATGTCGCATGATCGCTTGATTCAGCCGTGACAAACAGTTAAGCTTTTCTTCAGTCGCGTGGTCTCGTGATAAAATGGCAGTTAAAAGATAGCACTTCCGACCTCGCGACTAACTGTTTGATGTTTGTAAGTTTTGCTCTTGGTCGCCTTGTCGCCAGACCAGATGATGCCCAGCTTCCCCAGTGCGCGAGTGCGCGACGAGTAGAACAGGTGGTCATCGCGTGGTCGCTGAACAATAGAGATAAAGGAAAATAAAGCCGCTAGTGTGCGACTGAAGGGAAATGATTGCTCGTCGCCCAGTCGTTGTTCTATAAAGGTAAAGGGTTTTCAGTTCGCGACTATGCGCCGAGGAAAAATGGAGGTCGTCGCACACTCGCCAATATATGAAGGTAAACAGAAGGTAGCTCGCGGGTACGCGACGAGTTGAGAAAATGCTCGTCGCTCAGTCGCTGTACAAATGAAGAACAGGGGGAATGGCTCGCGACTGAGTGATGGATGAAAAATAAAGAGCTCGTCGCCTACTCGCACAGAAATGAAACAAAGAGAAGAACTGCTTGCGAGTATGCGATTCAGAGAAGCTGGCTGCTCGTCGCTCAGTCGCTGCACAATGAGGATGAACATAATTCTCCCTGCGAGTCTGCGATTAATAAAAAGATAGCTCGTCGCTCAGTCGCGGCGAAATGAAACAAAGAAAAAGGCCGCTCGCGACTGCGCGATCACGGAAGATGCAATGAAGAACGGAGCTCGTCGCGTACTCGCCCAGAATTTAGAGAGAAGAAAGATTAGGCTGCGACTGAGCGATTCAAAGGGACGAAGCTGTCGTCGCGCACTCGCGCATAAAGATGGAAACAGAGTAAAGCCTGGGCGAGTAAGCGACCAAACAGAGGATGATGTTGCAGATGAAAGAAGAATGGCTCGGGGGTGTTTTGCTCTGTTGTAGAGGGTTTTCCAGAATAATTCAGAGGGTTTCCAATTGCAGAAAGCCATGCACAGAGCAGTCAGCCAAGGTTTGGATAGATTTATTGCAATGTCGGTGGAAAGGAAGAAGTTTCAGCATGTTGCAGGGAAGAACAAAGTTATGACTAAGTTTCCAGAAGTGCCACGAGGAAGGAGAAGAAGTCCTGGGCAAGGACAAGGAGAACACTTGGCTATGCACTGTTCACAGATAAGAGAGGCAGTTATTGCAGAGAAATATAGGTGAACAGGTGTGCATGGCTATTCAGAGTGAACATAAATGCTACGAGCCATCGTCTACCAAATCAGATTTCCAATTGCCAGATCGAGGAGAAGCATGAAAATATCCATGAATATCTATTTGACTCGGTCATTCTCCACCGTTTCTTCTCTCTCTTTTCCTCTCTCCTGTGTTTTAGCGTTAGGGTTTTCCATGATCATCCGAAGCTTGTTGCATCCTAAGGGATCCCAAGATGATCATAGCCCTATATATAGCAGAAAAGTTGCATTTTGCAAGCGTCAGTTCTTCTTCTTTTGTTCCTTCTGTCCTGTAACTTTTCTGAGTTCTTGATAGAGATAAGAGATTTTGTATCCCAGGAGTTCATTTTTATGCAGAAGGCATGCTCTGTGACATTTCTTTGTCCTTGGCACATTTTTTGTATGATTCTGTAACTCATTGTGGAAGATAATATACAGAGCCTTATGTTCTTGGATCAATTTGTTGAATTGTCAACCTTGTCTCTTTTCTGCTTGTCTGTATGTGTCTTGATTGTTGATGGATTAACTGTGAATGATTTCATTCCTCTTATTCAGTCCTTTCACAGCATCTACTTGTAGAAGAGTATGTCTGCTTG
>MU224086.1:249736-260513 GCA_018584345.1 Thuja plicata
TACTTGCAATTCAGAGTTAGTTGACCCAGGGGTTTATCCTTTGTGTGTTATGTTTTCATGCCAATTTCGGTGCATCACCTAGTAGGTAGTTTGCTTTCAGTCATTTCCCTTTCAAGCACTCCTTCTAACCCTTTTCCCCTCAAGTTTTTACTTTCCTGTTTAAGAAGAAATTTAAGGTGATTATCCAAGAGGAACCAGCCTAGAACCTGGAGGTCTCATCTCAATTAGCATAGGTCCCACAACCTTGAGATGATTCCCATGTTATACTGGATTATCAAGACCAAGAGAGCTTGAGATCAGAGGCGCAAATTCAGTGTATAACAGTTCCCAAGTTGACTGATTGTGTAGGTTCTATCAGCACTAAAGATCGTTCCTGAAAGTGATCGGGTAAGATATCAAGTCTTCCATCCTCTGGCACCTCTTGGGGGTTTTCACCTTTGGATATGCCTTTTGTTTTTACTATTTTTGGTTCTAACACTGCCACAAAGTGGTTTTCACCGCCAGACCTTTTTTCTTTTCATTTCTCTTTTTTAGACTGAGAAACTTGATATCTCCCTCCGTCATATTTATGCTCATTGCACTGGTGGAAGAAGTGAGGGGCTCGATAGCATTTAGGTAACAGGCCAAAGTGTAGTCATTTGGAGAATAGATTAAGTTCACAGGCTCACTTGAGTTCCACTCAATAAGTTCAGGATTAACTAACGATAATGATTTAGTAGGTTCTAAAGATAGTACCGCATTATCATGATCAAAACTTTTGACGAGTAAGAGAAGATCTATCACGTCACTCTCTGAAAGACTCCCTAGACCGCGAAGCATCCTAACTTCACTATTAGAGTCATTGTTAGTATTTTGTGAATTTCATTTGACCTAACGTGAATTCTTTGATTCTCCTCCCGAGTATACAGTCGCTCCAGAATAGTTCTCAGGGGAACGATCTCAAATCTTGACGTAAGTCTAGCTCTAGTGTGATTATCTCCACTATCATCTCCAAAGTTCCAATTGATGTTTTGAGGAAGGACAGTTATTTGGGAAGCATTTGAAATTTCTCCTTGCTCAAATTAAGGTGCATACTTATGGATAACATCCACTTCAATATCTACTGTACTATCTGAGAGAGAACCTCATTTATATTCATTGGAACTTGTCCCCACAAAATGAGGTATGTCTAAGATTAACTAAGGATAATGATTCAATAGGTTCAAGATTAACTAAGGATACTCAATAAGTTCAGGATTAACTAAGGATAATGATTCAGTAGGTTCTAAAGATAGTGTCGCATTATCATGATCAAAACTTTCGACGAGTAAGAGAAGATCTATCACGTCACTCTCCGAAAGACTCCCTAGACCGCGAAGCATCCTAACTTCACTATTAGAGTCATTGTTAGTATTTTGTGAATTTAAGTCATTTGACCTAACGTGAATTCTTTGATTCTCCTCCCGAGTATACAGTCGCTCCAGAATAGTTCTCAGGGGAATGATCTCAAATCTTGACATAAGCCTAGCTCTAGTGTGATTATCTCCGCTATCATCTCCAAAGTTCCAATTGATGTTTTAAGGAAGGACACTTATTTGGGAAGCATTTGAACTTTCTCCTTGCTCAAATTAAGGTGCATACTTATGGATAACATCCACTTCAATATCTACTGTATTATCTGAGAGAGAACCTCATTCATATTCATTGGAACTTGTCCCCATGAAATGAGGTATGTCTAAGACATGAGTTGGGAGCAACTACTTGCCCCCAATTCGGATGCCTTCCTTCTATATCATTCTCTGTACCTTGACCAAATTCATATTCATGAGATTCATTTTGACTGTCATCAGACCTTCCTAGGTACTGTGTTATGGTCATGAAGACCCCTTCGTCTTCACTAGAACTACCTTCTTATAGGTCATATTCATTTTCTTGCATTGTGACTTGACATACACCTTCTTGTACTAACGTGAGGTGGGAGGAGGATACTTAAATGGCATGTATCCTCGTATCTAGGAAGTGTGGTATATCTAATATGTGAGAAATAGTGACCGGTTACCCCTAGTTCAAGTGTCTCTCATCATATTCACCCTCCAGTTCTAGTTCTAGCTCTTCTTGTGAGTTTTCTACCTCTTCCTTGGTCACTTGGTTCATGCTAGGAAATGGTTGGGACACTAAGCTATTTGGTTCAAAAGGGGATCTGAATTGAGATGGATTATACAATTCTCCTTGGTACTGATAATTTTCTGTTTGAACATGCAATAGCCTTTCAAATGGTAACCAGGTAATCTCTACTTCTTCTTAAGTCTCATCGGCAGAATATTTTGATTGGTTGTTTATAGGGCTATTGCTAGAGGAGGGATGAAACCTTTGTTCATGATATCTTATCCATGTTTTTTCTGCCATATTCTGGAATTCCATGTGTATAGGCTCTGTCAATCCTTTATCTTTACATAGGGGCCAATTTCCTTTATGCCTCATTCGTTGCATTAGTTGATATCCTTTACCATACTTCTACGAAGAAATCACATCGTGTTTAACTTCTTGATCATGCTCTTCTCTTTTATACAACCAGGCAAGAACATCCTTCTCTTCATTTTCTTCTGAGAGAGGCACACGAGATTTTACCATACCAGCCCCTTCATGTATCTCCAATTTATGAGTCTGTCATAAATTGATGATGAGGGTCTGTCATAAGATCTAGGGGATGTGGGGAGATTAGTCACTAAGGGCATAGACTGTATTTGATATTATCTCATACTTGTGTCGGTAATTTTCAATTTCTCCTCAAAACTTTTCATGAGTGTAACCCGAGAATTTTCAGATCCTTGCTCAGTTGATGCTTCTTTATTATGTGAAATCATGGTGTCTGCTTGTTTCAAGGTGTTACAGGAGTATGTGTTATCTGTCAAAATAGAAATTTCCACTCCATTGTGTAGGAATTTTACTCATTGATGATATGTTGAGGGAACCGCCTACATGTCATGAATCCATGGTCTCCCTAATAGAATGTTATATGCCAATGGTAAATCTGGCACTTAGCAAATCACATCTCTCTCAATGGGTCCAACCCTGATAGGTAACACAACCAATCCTTTTGATGACCTTTCTTCTTCATCATAAGCCTTCATGGTGATCTTTTTTCTGGTATCTATAGCGTGTTTTGAGAAACCTAATGTTGTCACTAGCTTCAGAGTACAAATGTTCAAACCAGTGCCTTCATCTATCAAGACATGTTTGAATATGTGTTTATGGATCAAAACCTCTATGTGTAGGGGTTGGTTATGTGGATGATTCAATGATTTATCATCTTCTTCTGAAAAACATAGGTAGATAGGTAAAGTTAAATGGCCTACCATAGTTTGGAACCGATCCACACCAAGGTCCTTGGGTACAGTTGTTTCTAAAAGAGCCATTTCAAGGATCTCCTTATGTGATGGTGAGATCTTAAGTAACTCCAAGATGGAAATTTGGACTGGAGTTCTTTGCAATTGGTTAACCATATTGTAATTCACAGCTGGGATTGATGTGACTATTTGTTTTGACGTCAAGGGTTTATATGTCGTAGTATGTTTTGACAATGAAGCCACTCCCTTAAGAGTAATTTTAGCTTGATTCCTTAGTGCATTAGCGAATTCGAGCTCCTTTTTGTCTTTAATGATAATCACATTAACTGATTGGTTAGATGTTTCAAGCAAGTGAATCACATTGTCATCATTGGGATAGGTGTAATTCACCTTAGCTCCTTGTTTTTTCGAGGACTCTCCTTGTTCATATGAGGGTAAGGGTTGCTTAAAGGCTTTATGATCGTTGTTTGACTAATGTCCATCAACTGTAATAATCTCATTGTCAATGAGGTCTTGGATGACATGTTTCAATTTCATGCATTCCTTAGTCAAGTGTCCTTTGTTTTTATGATATTCGCAGATGTGATTGTTGTTGCACCATTTAGGTTTTACCGCGGGTTCCCAAGGTTTTGAGTATGGTATCGTGATGATCTTGTGAGCCCCGGAGTTTTTAATGCAATTTCAAGAGGTTCTCCAGGAGGAGTGACATTTCGCTTGGATTTGGGTATCCAAGGTGCCTTGTCTTTCTGTGCGTCCAAATTATTCTTGAGCGATGCCGGAACATTCGTATTGTTCTTAGCGGCTTGAATACTGCTAGATATATTGGACACTGGCTCTTTGGGTTTGAACTCAGGTGAGTCGACCACTCTTTCATTGACCACATTCTTATTTTTGTTCCAATACTTGCTTTTGTCTTTGCCATTATTATTATTAGGATTGTTGGAAGGTTTAATGTCTTTATATAAGGTGAGTTCACCTTTCTTTAGAAGAACCTTCACAATGCGGATAGCACTTTCAACCAACTCACTAAAGGTTGTATGCTTTTGCATCTGAAATGCGTAGTTCATTTCAGGTACTAAATTGTTGATGAATATGTCAATCTTCTCAGTTTTTAGGATTTGTTGGGGAAATCTTGTAAATATCTTCCTCCACCTTTGGAGGAATTTGACAAAAGGTTAAACCATTGTGTTGTTTAGTATTGCATAGATTCGGCATGGTGACCGTATGTAATATGTTGTAAGAATAGTGTTGGATGAACTTTTGAACAAGCTCATCAAATGTTTGAATACCAGGCAAGAGTTTTGTGAACCATTCCAAGGCTTGGCCGCTGAGGCTTCCTTGAAAAAATTGCATCAGATATGTCCTCTCATGCATATAAACTCCATGCTAAGGGCACAAAATTCCCTCATGTGATCTTGAGGGTCACCCTCCACATTGTATTTGTCATATTTCAGAATTTCAACCTTATGGGGAAACGGAAGCATGTGTAAGTTTTAGCAAACGGAAAGGGACATATAGATTCCAGCGAGTACTTGTTAGAGGTTTGTTCTTTCACTTTCTTCAACTCTCTAAGTTCACATCTCATATCTTGCAATTGTCGATTGAGAATGGTGATGGGAGACTCTTCCTCTTGTTGTATAAGTCCCTCGATATCAAAGTCATGAGGAAGTTTAACACATGTAGATGCTAAGTGCATAAAGTATCTATCCTTGTCCATCTGCATAACAATTTGCATCATCTTTTGAAAGTTTTTGTCTTGTTGACATCTTTGAATTTCTTACTCAGTAGGTTACTCAACCGATGAGGAAACACTAGTGTGGTGACTATGTTGTTCTTGGCCAGATCCCCAGTCGTAAGCTGACATTTTTGATGTGTTTTGAGTCAATTGATGTTGGGAGCTTGATGTTTGGAACAAAGGTATTGATCGATAGATTGTTGGTGCATCTTGATTTGGGGTATTTTGAGTAGATCTTGATTTTTTATAGGACGAGGGTCCTGGAGTAGAATCGTCAATGGCTTTTCCCTTTAAATCGAGATCGGCTTTTTGTTGTTGGCTTCTAGGTTGTACCATGAAAGACAATTATAGTTGAGAATTTAGGATTACTAGAATGATAGATCAATCTCAAAGGTATCTGAATGATCACGTGCACTATAGCTTGGTAGGAGATGTGTTGATGAAAGATCGTTGAGCTTGGTACAAGGTATCGTGTTTTGAGACCTGAATGTCTGGTGGACGACACTTGTGACCTAGTTGATTATGATTGACTGTTGACAAGATAGTGTATGGAAAGTAAGATCATTCAAGAAACTAGGACGAGAGATGACGATGAGTCGAGCCAACTAATTTAAGGATTGACAACTATTGTGACAGGGTACTGTGATTGACTTCAACGACGTGGACAAAAAGTACATATACCAAAGATCAAGGTAACTAACTGGTTTTTTATGAAAGCTCATACGACAATTCCCATGTTCCCAAATGAGTTGTTGTTATAGTGTTTTTTCATACGACAATTCTAGCCAGTGAAATGACAGTGTCTAGCAGAGAGTTTTCCACTTGTTTTGAGTGAAATTTGGACCAAATTTACGCAATCTTAAGGTGAAAATGTCAATGTCTAAAAGTGTTTTTTCATTTTTCTATCAGTTTAAAATGATTCAAACACATCAAGCACAAAGGAATATAAATCAAGCACTTCTTATCCCTAGAGTCAATTTGGCTTAGTAAGATAATCCACGCTCGTAGACTCAGGTACATACAATAGCTAATCAGAATACGGTCGTCACCAAGCATGCAATGGTTCCAGTCATGACGTCATATTATCCGACTCCAAACGCTAATGGGTGCACGATATGACGAGTATCTTGGGGGAGTTACTATATCCCTTGCACTTGAATTATCCACTTTCAAAGGTGAACCGGGTGGCTTCTACTCTATGGATTCTAGTAATGGTCTATGTTCGGTTGTATCCCTTGTGTCCATGCAAGTGTGATTGAGGCTACTAACCCCACAAGGCGTCTTACCACAAGCAGACACGTAAACATGATTGAGACCGTGAGGCCCTACTTTGTGTTAGACGTGAGCCTTATATAAGCTCAAACGCATCCGACTCCCGAGGTTTTGGCCCCAAAGAGTAAATTTTTTTAACGTGAGTTGGAGTGGTGTGGCTTACACCTCATTCTCACATGGCTCGTTCCCGGGAGATTGTTTACTCAACCAACAGGCCCATCTAAAAGGTATGCAAAAAGTAAAGTGGATAGCAAAGAGAAGGTCGGGATTTCTGGTTCTCCCTCAAAGATGAGAAGAGCATAATTTCCTACTTCTCTGTCTCCCAAACACGCCAAACACTCCAAGTTTTCCAAAATGATTGTTTACCTAAGATAAATCCAACATGTTTGAGTTTATTATTCTTCCTAAAAGGAAGAAGAGCAAAGTCCCCTGATGTCCATTTTAACTTATACAAACAATACCCTAATTAAGCTAGGTGCCTAAGAAACCAATTAAGAATACACACATTTTGTTTGGTTGATGGAGTCAAAAGGCAACCTGCAAACATAAAGAGTTGGTATTTTCCACAAAATTTCCTTCTTTCAAGCTTACTACAAGCACAAAAGCATTAGTAGTTTGATAAAAATGTGCGCTAGTATGACTTTGACAAGCGAATCTTCCATCAAATGTTCTGCGAAAACCAGTTAGGCTGCCAAACCAGAGAACAAAAAGATCACAAAAAATATGTTAAGGGTTAGCAAATCAAGACCACATCAAATACCCCTCTAAAAACACTCTTTGTTTCTAAAACAACAAAGTATAGAGGACAGTGAGGAAGCAAAACTTGTACGACAAATCATATAAGATCATATGACAAAACAAGCAAAATTGGTATCACGTACGATAAAACTAATATCCCCATACGACAATTAAGATCAAGTACATACTTGTACGACAGTATATATGTTCTGAAACGACAAAGTAGTAGCCAGTGTTTTTCCGTATGAGCAAGTATGAAACACTTTACAACAGAAAGGGCAGTTTCGTCAAAAACATGAAATTAATGGAAAATTGGGGTAAAAACGTGTTCAGCCCCACAGTGGGCGGCAAAAATGTGGTAAAATGTGTCATTCAATATGCAACATGAAACACTTCAATAAACCATTATTTTAAGGGGTTAGCATCAAATTTAAATCAAAATCATTACATAACTACCCTTAAGAGCGGCTTATTGCTTCCTAGTTGAAGCGAGTGTGATTTCATAAGAATGCTCATCAGATTGGCATAGGAACTCAGTGACTAGACTACTCCAAAATGGAAGATTCCATGGAAATGAGCAAGATGCATGAACTTGCATACTTTGCTCTCAAGAACCTTGAAGATGAAATGCATGCATAAGCAAACTAAGTGCATATTAGCCATGAAAATGCAGCTAAGAGAGCCATTAACAACTATGAAATGAAGCTAAGAATGAAATTACCATTAAACTAGGAATGTAAACTAGAGTCTAAATGCAAGCAATTTAAGCTAAGATGAAGATGGAGGCAAGAACAATCTTCAAAAACCTAGAACAAAACTAGCATTATGATCTTACCCTCAAATTTGCCTCTTGTTTGATCAAAGGGAGTATTCCTTTTATAGGAAATTTGGAGAGATGAACGGTCAAGATTCAACCGAGAAAAGCGATAGAGATGTGATTTCTCTCAATCCATGTGTTTGATCTAAGTGGAGTGATTTTGATTGGTCAATTTTGTGTTTGTTTAAGGGACGATGAGACAAATATGGTAATTTCCCCATTTAATTGATTTTATTTGATTTTTTAGTGCTCCCACATGTGTGAGGATGTGTGAATGGGTTCACTTAATTAAAAGGGTTTAGGACTTTGAATTAAGTTCCATAGTTTAAAGCAATTAGATAATTTGAGCTTTGATTAATAATTTGATTCAACCAATCATGTTTAATTATGTAGGCAAGTTTGATTAAATGCTTCCATAATTAGGGTCTAGCAATAAATGTCTTTAATTTAGGATTTCTTAAGGCCAATTAATCGAACTAGGGGCTATAGGTTTACTAGACCAATTTCAGGTGATTACAAATTCAACATTAATGAAGTTATATGAGTCTTAGCCTTGGAACTTTAATGCAACTTTTACCAACATTCATGGAATGTAAGTATTAGACTAAACAAGCATACACAAGAACACTAGACATACGTGGAAACAAAAGATGAGAAAAACCATGGTGAGAATTAGTTGCTTGGGTCTACTATCCAAATCTAGCCTCACAAATAATGAATCACTTAGTCATCATCATAATCATTCTTATTTGTATTTCAAAGGACACTTAATATAATCAAACTATCTAGCCTAATTATTTACCAAATCAATACAATAGGTCATATTTAAATTAGGCAAATCAAATAGGATAAAATATTTTTTTCTAATAGGGAAATTCATTACCTTGATTATTATAGAATATAGAAATGATCATCACAATGTTAAGCGTTCAAAGTCAGAAAATTTAAATAAAAAATTATGCATTATAGTAAATACAAATTCATAATACTAGTGTATATCATACTTTTAGAACTTGATTATTTGACCTTGTTTCTAGGAATTTCTCGACAATGTACCTAGCATGATCGTTAGGTCTATTCACCAATCAAACACAAAGTGTGTTAATTAAATAAATAATAAATATGCTTATCTTCTCATATATACTTGTTTGTGACACTTGACATTAAAAAATGAACATAAATTTATATAGTCCTATAATTGCATCTTAGACTATTGCCTTTCGTACAAAGCAAATAGAGAAATCATACAAATCAATTGGGTTCTCTAAGTTACTAACTTCCAATTGTTTATCATATTTTCCTTTACTTTGTTCTCAAACTCAACCATCTAGAAAACATTAAAATCTTAACATATCTAAATTTCTTTGCAATTCTAAAAAAATGCTCAAAGAAATCCAACTTTAATATAGAAGACTCTAGGCATTAGTGTTGAACTCAAAACTTTGATACCACATGTAAGATCTAATCCATTAATCACTAGTAAAATATGAAAAGCAAAAGTTGAACATTTGATTAAAAAAATCTAACATATGAAGAATATACATACACACCATTCACAAAATAATGTTGTTATTCAGACATAAAAATCATAATTCTTAATCTTATTCACACACAAATGCAACCTAATTGCATGACCCTAAGTGAGTGAGTGTACCAATTTCATCGTAATTACCTCCACTCACTAGAACCTTCTCCTTCATGATATTGTTTCTCCAACCAAAGAGTGTTAATGGTCCATGTTGCACTTGTTAGAACAATCGTTGGATTATGAGGGCCTCCCCTTTCAATGTCAATGGTACTTCTCTATTGGTCATCTAGCTACAGATTACTATCTCTCACGTTGTAAAGGTGTTGGTACTTGGTGGAAGGATAAAAATGATGATCATTTGACCCTCTGAACCTCTGATTCTTCCTCTGACGACTATTTGCACATTGATGGTGACTCCCCCAGGGATGATGCTCCTATTGATTTGGACGCCTCAGACCCGGTGGATCCGACTCCACCTCTTGCTACTGGTGCAGTCCCCTCTACCAACATGGAGCCTCCTCCAACAACTGCTCCTAATCTGCTCTAATCTTTGACAACACTTTCATCCTGGTGTTGATTATCTCATAAAGAGGGTTCCACCACCTTCCCCTTGTGGTGGGGACCCTACTGAAAGTATCACCTAGATGGTTTTGCCAGCGAAGAAAAAATGGCTCTACAGTCTCATTCTCCTCCTCATGTTGTGGGTGTGTTATCTATCCACTCGATGGGGGTTAATAGTTGTGTTGCTAGTATGTTGTTAATTGTCTATTTAACCTCCTTGTAAATAATTATTTTGGTCTATTGTTTTACACCTTCGGGCTGTAGTTTTGTAAGGGACAACACCCTTGTTTTGCTGCTTCTTAATATCGAAAAACACGAATTACATAAATAATGAATCAGAAAATTGAAATACAATGAGTTGATAAATGTATACTCTTCTAATGAAACTAGGGCCAACTAGAATGCTCCTGAAAAAATTTATGTCTTCAAGTCTTCCATGAAAATGACATTCAAACCAACCATATTTATAGTTATTTGTAAGAACTCCTTTCCAAGCTTAGGTCACTCAAGGCCTTTAATGCATATCAATAAATATTGTTACAACAAATATATTAAAATTGCTCTTGGAGAAGATCTCCAGCAAGTGTGTTAAACTTCCTACTTTATGACGGTGAAATCATTATGTACGTATACTTGTCCTAGGGTGGCAATCTATTCAACATTTATGTTCTCATTAATTTGTCCTGGATTTTTAAGTCGACTGCATATCAACAGTCTTATTATTTATTCTTGAGAGCTCTACATGCATTTATCAGTCTGAACTATGAAACAGTATTAACCTGGACTCTTATTATCACACT
>MU224087.1:55641-88066 GCA_018584345.1 Thuja plicata
GTGTCCCCGAGGGTCAAAGAGGGTCCTAAGGGGTCTTATTACACCTTCTCACATGTTAGGACCCTTAAGAAGACTCCATGACCCTTTTTGACACATTGAAACACTCAATTGTGTCCCAATGGGTCCTATGACCTCTTGGGACACACTTGAGTGGTCCAATGTCTCGAAAGGGGTCATGGGGACCTCCTAGGGGCCCTAACACATGATAAGGTGTACTAGGACCCTTTAGGACCCTCTTTTACCCCCGAGGACACATTAGAACACTCAAGTGTGTCCCAAGGGGTCCTACGACTTCTTGGGATACACTTGAATGTTCCAATGTTTCAAAAGGGGTCATGGGGTCTTCCTAGGGGTCCTAACGTGTGAGAATGTGTATTAGGACCCTGGGGACACATTGGAACACTCAAGTGTGTCCCAATGGGTCCTATGAAAGTTCACTTGAAAAAAAAAATTGTTAAAAAAAATTAAAAAAATAAAAAATAAAAAAATTTATTAAAATAAAAATAAAAAAATCGAGTACCCGAAAAAATCAGGTACCCAATTTTTTTCGGGTACCTAAAAATATCAGGTACTTTAAAAAATTAGGTACCCAATTAGGATTGTGCTTTGGTGTCAGGTTTGCCCAAGTGTACTGACACCCAGGCCTACTAAAAAGTCAACAAACGTTTTCATGCGCTTTTGGACGAGTGAAAAGTGGATTTTTTTCACATCGCCACTTTTTGGCCCCCCATGATCTTGCACATACCCAGCAGCAAGATAGAAAGACGATAAGGATATGATAGCAAGATAACAAAAATATGGTAGTAAGATTAAAAATTGCATATTATGGCTATATGATGTTGCTAGATTGCACAAGTTATTCTAGATAAATGTCAAAATGAGGAGAAAATTTCTTTTATAGAATTTTTATGAAAACCAACAGTTGAGATTAAGAGACAATAGATTATTGCATAGGATGAAAGGTTAAGTACAGTTTTAAAAGGAGTGGATATGATTAAGAAGCATTAAAAAATGATTGTTTAGGATTAAGGGTTAGGTAGAGGAGTGTTCACTTTTGAAGGTGCATTAGACCTAGACATAAGCAAGGTGAGAAAGGTGAAATCAAAAGACAAGTGAAAAGTGACACAGGGGTAATGATTCAAGAGTTGATCCAAGTGATTGAAAGTCGTTGGCTAAAAATGGAAGAAAAGGATTAATGAATTTATAAAATAAAATGAAAAAGGTGTTTATTTCATAAATAGAAGAAATAAGATATGGTAAATGGATAATTAAATAAATAACAATTTATTTAATTTATGGAATGAACAAGCTAATGAATTATTTAAAATAATAATAAATATTTATCTAAATTAAAGTAGAAGAGGTCAATGAATTAATTAAATAAGCATAAGTGCCTATTTAATTAATATTCAAATTTTTTTTATTTCTTGAGAACACTTTTAGCTGTCCACATTTTGCCTATCTTTGAGGCAATGTAGCTTGTCACATTATTTGAATGAAAAATTTTGCACGCTAATAAATGCCCTAGTTTTATGAGGTAAAGATAATGATCCATAGGATATGCCCCCTTGGGAGATTGTGCAAGATATTTGAAGGAAAATATCTCAATAGATCACGGGGAAGATTGATGATAATGATATTGCATGATTGATTAATTTGTAGGGAATGATAGGAATGCACACCTAGTAAGTGTAACTGACAAATTGATAGAAATGATAAGGATAAATAGATAGAATGAGTTGATTGGGCTATTTGATAGTGGATTGAGCTTATAATCCTATTTTATAGTCAATATGATTGATTGAGGAACCTTTGCAAGAAGTTGAGTCCCACCTTTGGGCAAAAAGTGGAAGTGTTTTGCCTATTTTCAAATTGTTTGTCAATTGATGTCAAAATTTGAGGCACTTAGAGATTGAATCTAAAAACAATTCACTAATAGAAAATGTACTAATCAGAGCCTACTTTTCAAATATGCAATTTATTTAAATACCCACATGGTATAAATTATTTTTGGTATGCATGTTTTAAAAACTACATTTTCAAAATGCATGTTTCAGGACCATACCACACACATGTATGACCACCATATTTTGACCTAAATAAATAAATTTTTGTGAATCCTTCTGGGGAAATATACCTAAGATACTAAAGATTGATGAGAATATTTTTAGTTTTTTTTATTGAATATTTTGTTAATTAATTTTCTATTGACTATAAAATATATTTTTGAAACCTCTCGTGTACGACCACCATAATTTGATGAAAACTTCACATTTTTCCAAAATTCTTTTTTTTTTAAAATCTTCAAGGAAATTCTATGTAGATTGATGTCATATATTTGTTTTCAAAAAAATATAAAAACAAAAAAGTTATTAAATTTTTAGTGAAACTTAATATTTGAAGTTTAGGTACCACTTTTGATTAATAAATATTGTAAAAATAGTAAAATTGATCATGTTACTATTAAATTTATATTTTTGAAATCTAGACAGTAAGAGCTCTATGGATTTTCATTTCGTCAAAAAAATTGATTAGGAAGACCCTCAAAACATTATGGCAAGGCAGAAATCTGGTATTCTAATGCCTTAGTCATTATTTTAGAGGTCCAAGTATAGGCTTGGTCCCACCAATCCTGTCCCGATCTGAAATCCATTGCAAAGGGTGGTCTTGTAAATTCAAATTTTGAAAAATGGGCACACATTTAAAAACGTGTACCCATTTCTTAAATATAATAAATCGACATGTAAAAATGAGTATCTTAAATATAATTTAAAGAAAATTAAAAAAGGGCACCTGTTTTGAAAAAAAAACAACACTTGTTTTTTGAATTTTTGGATCCGGTGTCTAAGCCTTAAACGGGTGCCCATTTTTTTCAAAATGGGTGCCCGTTTCTAGTGGAATTTTTCAAGTTAACAAGACTTCTGCTGAATTGGGACCCAACTTTTTGCACTTACCCTGATCTAGTTGGCAACTTATTGTACATATTAGTCACCAAATAGAACAATTGATCATTCTTTAAATGGAATGTAATTTTGAGTAGAGAATGCTTGTCATAGCCTCATATCATTTTTTTCTAGTAAATTTGATCCAATGAAACTCATTTCATCTATTATAATGTACCTAATGAAATACATGCTCTCTTGGAAGGTTGCAATTGTACATCCTTGTAGGGGCACAATTTCTTTGATCGATACTCAGAGGGTAGAATGAATTGTGAATGCTTGTATGTTGAATCTTTCTACACCCATAGGTGTGAGTATTACCAATGGTTATTTCCCATGCAGTGCTTAGTTGAACATTGTGGACTTCATGCTTGTAATAAGGTGTGACTTTCCTATTCCTGTTGTTTCTTGAACAATCATCTTTAGTGGTGGTTTTTTAGTAGTGGCATGTAGATGTACTTGAACAATATCAAATGCCTTTTTTCTTGTTTAGACAACCTAGTTTCTTGTATTTTATTAAGAATGTGTTGGACTTGAAATTCTGGGTGGGGTGAACCCACAATAGTGGGTAACAATTTTTTCGAGGAAGCAATTCCTCCTGAAATTCACAAAGCAGACGGATTTAGAAAGTACTTTTTGTCAAAAGTCCTTGATTAAGGGAAATTCCAGTCAAGTAGTTTTGATAGAAAGTAGTTTCAATTGAAACTAATTAGTTTTGATTGAAACTACTTTCTATCGAAAGTAGTTTCTATCGAAAGTCTATGATTAGAGGCCATTTGCAGAGGTTGACACAAGTCTGAAGTTTTCATTGCTTTGGGGCTCAAATGAAGGGCTCAAATAGAAGAATAAGGAGATGTCCTTTTGCATCACACAAGTACTCTAAATGAGCTTTCTTACAAATATAGATTTGACAATTTTTGAATTAATTAGGCCTATGTTTTTTGACATGCATCGAATGTAGGGTTTTTTATCAAATATAAACCTCCAAGTTTGACATTCAATGAAAAATAATAGAAAAGATAATTTTTTTAAAAAAAATAACAGTGCCCTCTATCTTTGAGTCTATTTTCTATATAAAAAAAATAATTTCGATAAATACACAACAATTTATAAGCTATGTAGTCAAGGTATGTCAAAATTGCGGTTAACTCAACTTCAAACGTTCATAAAATATGAAATAATCATGATAATGTCATCAAACAAACTGCATGCCCTCTGTATGAATGTTACAAAACTAAATTTTAAAGAATCACATGTTGATATCTATTTTAGGAAAAAAATTGTGCTCTATGAAGTCAATGTAACTCTTTGAAAATGACGTTTTCAGCAACATAGCAGTTTTCATGAGAGAAAAAAAAACCATTCAAATCAATTCAAAAAAGAAATAAAAGCAATATATTTAGAATCTAGAAAGAAAATCCTAAAAGACTCTAGTTTACTTCATCTTCTCATTTCAATGGTTTAATAGAAATATGCATCCGAATCTGAAAGTTTTTTTTAAAATGTAGAGTTTAGTGTCTATTCAAGCAAAAGAGTGTAACCCACTATTGTGGGTTTGCCCGGCAACTAGAATGTATGAAAGTAGTAGCTAATTTTTTTTAGGAAGGATTTATTTCTAAGGCTTCCCAATTATTGTTCAAGTCAATTTTATGGCTTCCAAGCATGTCAAGATCATTTAGGTGGATGGGCAATCCTGGGTACAATCCTGACAAGACTTGCCATTCATTTGGGACACTATCTTGCATAATATTTTTATTGCTTGCTCGACTATCTAGTTATTTTCTTGTACTATTTTTGGAGCGGTCCTTTGTACATGTGAAGGATGTTATTTTATTTCAATAAATTTTCCCAATTTCTTTCAATGTCACCTGATGATGACCCAATATATGTTTAAAGGTTTATGAATAGTTTGTACAGGACTAATTCAGTCCAACAAAACTCTTTAAAACTAGTGTCCTCCTTTGCAGGGATGGCTATGAAGCATGGAGAGACTCGAACAATAGCTTGGATAGGGAATTCTTGCCATTGATTTTTCTTCTGAGAAACCTTGAAGGTCCATTTTTGAGTTACCTCAACAAGTTAGGTTGTCTCTAAATGTGTAGGGAATGAGATGTAAGCTTCAATATTGTTTGGGTAAGTTTGTGTTGTGGCAGGTGCAATAGGTACACATTGGAGATTTTTTTGGTTGACATTTAAAGATACAAATATCTTGTTAGATATGGAGAGTGACAGATTGAGCAAGAGGTGGCAGGATTCATGGGCACCAACATAATGGTCTACCAGGTTTTCAAGAAGAACTATTTTAAAAGAAATTGGGGTTGGCTTTTTTAAGTCAAATATTGCTTAAATGCTAGACAACATGGCATGGTATGTTTTTGAATTTTTGTCAGCCTTTACTGCCTATTTTTCAATGTATTTGAGGACTAAATAAATTGAAAGTATGGGTTATAAATCTACATTGTCCCTCTAGATGGATATCATTTGTGGGTTAGGTTTAGGTAGTATAATTATGATTACTGGTGGGGGTAGGTTGGTCATTGTCAGTGATGTATAGTTTTAATTTCTCTTGTGTGCTCCAAGGGGTTTTATAACAACACACAAGAGAATATCCTTTCATTGTGAGGCATGTTTGGAGGGTACATTCTATGCATCATATCACACAATTGTCCAATTGTGTTTAGTCTTTTTTAGGGATAGTAGAATTAATCATTATTGTATCCATCAAACATGGGTTTTCAACTAAAGACTCAGTGGGTTCCATGCAGAACCATATGTATCTATGAAGTCAAGTGTATTTTGTATGGATTGGCTATCATTCTATTGCAATTTATCAATATCTAGTGCTTGACATAGCCATATGAGTCCATAAATATGTGCAAAGCATCTATGTTGAGATTTAATATTTTTAGAAAAGACTATAAGTTTAAATAAATCTTGAAAGTGGGACTGAATTAGTGTTATACCTATACTAGTGATCTGTTGCACCAAGAAGCTTGTCTAAGATCTCCTCACATAATTTTGTAAATCTATGTTGCATGTAGAGTGCTGAAAGGTGTGGATTTTGAATAATATTTTATATTCTCCATCTGGCTGTGGCACTTGGGTTTTTTGGTGAAGTGGATGGCATGGTCTTGTGTAATTTGATCCATTTGGTATTTGTTGCACTAAGGGTAAAAAGAGATTTGGACACACAATTTGTATAACTATTTCAATAAGTTATCCTCTTCTTTGATTCCAGAATATTTTTGTGCCATGAATCTATGCGCTAAACCACATGAGTTGGTCAGTGAGATTTCCATCGAGAAATTCCTTTAACCTTTAGTGTAGGTTAGAAACTAATGAAGACATTGATCCATCAAGTTGTTTATGAATGAAAAAAGATATTGTTTCCTGGATTTGGTGGTGCATAAGGATATGTTAGGGTTTGACAGATCTGGAACAATACAAGAATAAACAGTTATATGCAAAAAAAATAGAAGAATAAAACTTAACACATATAATACACAGATTTAATGTGGTTTTCCCAAAACCTGGGCTACGTCCACCTACACAACCATCCAACCTTTCTTATTATCCAGCAAAATAGTACACCAACATTATAATTCATTAAGCATCTCAACTGCTTATAACATGCATTTAAGGAAACCTCTAAAATTGACCATTTTAGGGTTTTATAATGTTGGTCTTCTTTTTCCCAAAAAAGAAAATCTATTTCCCAAAAAAGAACCAAAATCTTTTGGCGCATCACACCAGTCGGAGGTTTGGGGCTACCGCCCCTCACATCTTGGCAACTAGATGAGTAGGGTCACAGTATCAAAACCCACTAATTGATCAGTCACCACAATATCAACAATCTCCCACTTGGAGACTGATCAGGCTCCACACAAACACAATCTCCCACTTGGAGACTGATCAGGCTCCACACAAACACAATCTCCCACTTGGAGACTAAAACCAGATGACAATGTATTATGTGCAACTCCCACGGGATAAAAGACCTTTCTGTGTATTAACTCCATGATCACCAGTCAAGAAGTCCAATAGAAGCTAAGCAAGAAACCAAATTATCCTTGGGTGCCTTCATGAGCATGTCTACAGGATTTTCACTTGTGTGAATCTTTTCAAGTGGTAATTGACCATCCTCCAAAATAGACCTTATAAAATGGTACATGGGCTATATGTGCTTTTTCCTTGAATGAAAAGAAGAATTCTTTGCAAGATGAATGATACTCTAGCTATCATTGTATAATGGGAGATCTTCCTTCTTTTGACCTAATTCCTCCAGAAAAAATTGTAACCAAATCATCTCCTTGCTAGCTTTTGTAGCAGCTACATACTCAGCTTCAGTGGTTGAAAGTGCATTAACCTTCTACAGTCTAGAAATCAAATTGACTGTATAACCCCCTACAGTGAAAACATACCCTATAGTACTCCTCCTTGTATCAATATCTCCTGCCAGATCAAAGTCAACAAATCCACTTAGAGAAGAACTGGATCCTATGAAACATAATGCCTTTGTAGTAGTACCTTTCAAATATTGAAGAATCCATTTGACAACATTCCAATGTTCCATACCCGGATTGCTCATATACTTGCTGACAAATCAAACTACATGAGCAATATCTGGTCGTGTGCATACCATTGCATACATCAGACTACCAATAGCCGATGAATATGGGATGTTAGACATTTTATCTACCTCTTCCTGTTCCTTTGGGAACATTTCCTTAGTCAATTTGAAATGACTAGCCAAAGGGTACTGACTACTTTTGCATTCTGCATATTAAATCTTTTCAACACCTTCTTTATATACTCACTTTGGGACAAATTCAAGGTTCTATTTTTCCTATCCTATGTAATCCTCATACCAATTATTTTCTTAGCAGCACCCAAATCCTTCATAGAAAATAACCTTGCTAATTTCTATTTAAATTCATTTATTTGTTGCATAATGGACCCAACAACAAGCATGTCATCAACATAGAGTATTTAGGATAATGTAACTCCCATTATCCAATCTTTTAAAATACACACAATGGTCAGAATGACATCTATGGTAACCTTGTTTAGCCAAGAAATTATCAAATTTTAAATACCATTGGCAGGGTGCCTTCTTTAGGCCATACAGACTCTTTCTTTAACCTGCACACTAAATTCTCCTTACCCTTGACCTCATATCCCTCTGGTTTCTGCATGTAAATTTTCTCCTCCAAATCTCCATGGAGAAAAAGTGTTTTGACATCTAGTTATTCAAGATGAAATTCATCTACAGCCACAAGACTTAGTACAGTTCTAATTGAAGTCATTTTTACAATAGTGGAGAATATTTCATCATAATCTATACCCTTTTTATGTGCAAAACCTTTTACCACAAGTCTGGCCTTATACCTTTTCTTTCATCCATCTTCCTCCTTTAGCCTATAAACCCATTTGTTAGGAAAGAATCTTTTTCCTTTAGGTAAAGGGACTAAGTCCCAAGTCTTATTTTTCAACAAGGAGTCCATCCCCTCTATCATGCCCATCTTCCACTATTATTTTGTGTCCACCTGTGTTGCTTCTTCATATTCTTCTAGTTCACTAGAATCAATCAATAAAATGGAATATAAAGAAGGAGAAAACCTTTTAGGAGGTCTACTTGACCTTGTCAAATGTATAACACTTACAAGATTTTGTGGGATAACTCATTGTTTCTAAGCATCAGGTACCAGTGGCATTTCATTTTCAGGAGTCTCATCCAACACCACATAATCTTGTTTGACCTGTTCATGCTTCTTTTCTTGCAAATGTTCTTTATAAATGACCTTCTCATTGAATATAACATCTCTACTTCTGATTATTTTAAGATTTTCAAAATCCCATAACCGATAACCATATTCATCTGTACTCCATATCCAATGATGGTACATTTTTGAGATTTAGCATCAAGCTTGGTTCTATTTTCTTTGTCAACATGGAAAAAATCTTCACAACCAAAAGTTTTCAGAAATGAATAATTTACCTTTTTACTAGTCCATGCTTCCTCTGGAATACCACCATCCAAAGGGGCTGAAGGTCCTCTATTTATCAAATAGACTGCAATGTTTACAACATCTACCCAGAAATGAAGGGGAAGGCCAACATGCAATCTCATGCTCCTTGCAAGTTCCATGATTATCCTAATCATTCTTTCTGACACACCATTTTCTTGTGGGGTTGCTGGAACTTTCTTCTTCCTTCAAATTCCATTGATATAACAATAATATTCAAAGGCTATGCTGCAATAATCACCTCCATTATCAAATCTGAGACACTTCAACTTCTTTCTTGTCTCATTCTCAACCAAAGCTTTCCATTTCTTAAATGTTTCAAAAACATCAGATTTTTTTTTCAAGAAATATACCCATGTTTTCCTAGTTGAATCATCTATAAAAATAACATAATAATGAGATCCACCAAGAGATGATACCTGATCCGGTCCCCATACATCTGAATTCACTAGATCTAACTTCTCACTCTTCTTTTCTTTCCCAACTCTGAGAAATATGACTCTTTTCTGTTTACCATAAACACAGTTTTCACAGAACTCTAAATCGATATTTTTCAATCTTGGAAATATATTCTTAGAGCACGAAGGATTTTCATCCCCTTCTCACTCATGTGCCCAAGCCTATGGTGCCACATTTTTGAATCTGTTCTTTCAACATCTATAGTAGCTTTCCCAACATTAACATTATCAGTAGCAGCTAAGGTAGAATAAGTGTTACCAGTACACATATATAATGTGCCTTTATTCTCACCTTTAGCTACTACTAATGAACCCTTAGTGACCTTCCAGACATTGTCTATAAACATAACTATGAAGCCTTCACTACCCAGTTGTCCTGCAGAAATTCATGCCTTACCTCCTGCAGTATCCAGTCATTTCCATTTGGAAACTTGATCTTTATTTTCCCTTCCCAACAATTGGGCAGGGCTCATCATCACCCAAATATACCTATCCAAAATCACCTTGAACATAATCTTGAAAATTATTTCTATGGGTAATAGCATGGAATGAATCCCCAGAATCAATTACCCAGGAATCATTAACATTATCCAAACATAAGATTAAAGCATCTTGTAAAGTATTACTTGCAACATTAGCTTCCTTACTGTCATCTTCATTTATGTCTCCTTTTTTGTTTTTTTGAGACCAACAATCTTTCTTCAGGTGACCAGGCTTTCCAGAATACCAGCAATCTTTCTTTCCTTTAGATTGAGAATGTCCTTTCTTTGAATTCCCTTGTGACTTGCCATGCGAAGGGCCTTTTCCTCTTTCACTTGTTCTTCCTCTGTTCTCCACATTTAAAGAAGAACCTGATGAGGTTGAAATTTCACTCGTGCTTTTCTGTCACATTTCCTCACTTAGGATAACACCAAAAAATTCATCAAATTTCAAAGTATTTGAACTAGAGATAGAGTTGCTTACAGCCATAACAAAGCTATTCCAGCTTTATGGCAAAGAACATAAAATTAAGAGAGCCCTAACTTTTTCATCAAATGAAATTTATACAGATGATAATTGATTGGTGGCTGTATTAAATTCATTTAAATAATTTGGTACAGATCCTCCCTCACCCATTTTCATATTAAACAAATGCTTCATAAGAAATACCTTATTCAAAGCTGAGGGATTCTCGTATAACTTAGCCAATGTCTCCATCATCTCTATGGTCATTTTTTCCTTTGATATGTTTACTATTACAGATGGTGCAAGGCACAATCGAATAGATCCCAATGCCTTCCTATCCAAGACCTCCCAGTCCTCTATTGACATAGTTCCTATTTTCTTAGATTTTCCTTCTAATGGCTTCCATAGGTCCTTTTGATATAGATAATCTTCCATCTGCATTTTCCATAACTGAAAATTCTGGCCATTGAATTTTTCAATCTTGAATTTGGAATCCTCCATTGCTCCCACTCAAATCTGAAAGTCCTGTCAATATACAGCAACAAACCTCACTCTGATACCAATTGTTAGGGTTTGACAGATCCAGAACAATATAAGAATACATAGTTATATGCAGAAAAAAATAGAAGAATAAAACTTAATACAGATAACACACAGATTTAACATGGTTCACCCAAAACCTAGGCTATGTCCACCTACACATTCTCCAAACCTTTCTTATTATCCAGAAAAATAGTACACCAACATTACAAGGCGTTATGCATCCTAGCTGCTTATAACATGCATTTTAGGGAAACCTCTAAAATTGACCATTTTAGGGTTTTACAATGTCGGTCTTCTTTTCCAAAAAAATAAAATCTTTTTCCCAAAAAAACACTAGATGAGTAGGGCCACAGTATCAACACCCACTACATTATCAGTCGCCACAATATCAACAGGATATTTAGTATGAAGTATTTAAACCGTGGGTGATAGCAAAGTCTATTATCTTGATATCACAAAACATGGTGAGCATATTCATGTAATTTAACATCTTTTATACGTTCTTGGTTGAACGTAGATTTGCCTTTTGGAAACAATGGTAGGAACACCATTGCAAATAATCCTTTTGTTGTTTATTCAATTATGGGAGATACGAAAAATGGTTGGCCATTGTATTGTTTGAGTTGGTAATCCTTCCCCCAGTTGTAGTAAAGAACACATTTCTTCCATCTGTCTATGTGTAGAGGCTAGGTTTGGCTCAAATGAAGTGGTATACACTATTTATTCTAATGTGTCTTCTCTTCTATTACTTCTACTATTATAGAGGATCTATCTGTAGGTTCAGGAATTGAAGTGGTTTAGTATAATAGGTTTGAAATGTTAGTGGAATTAAGGGACAAAGATGACAATGTAGAGTTAGCTAGCTATACATCTTTGTAATATGGGTCTTTGCAGATTTTATATTTTAATGCTTCATGGATATGACTTCTACTCACATCCAAGTTGTAATGTTGATGGACACTATTTTCTTTTTTCACTTTAATTATGTCCAAGCCATATATTTTCCTTGGAAAGAAAGATGTAATTATATAAATATATCGAGGAAAACATATAGTGTGTCCAATGTATTTTAGTTGCCCACCTCTTGCATAAGTAACTTGAAGGATAGGGCTTATTCTTCCAATCAAAATATCTTCAATTTGAGTTAGAATTTATAAACATTTAGGCTGATCACCAGGGTCCATATTTTTTCACTTTGAGAAGCGATTTCTATTTCTTTATGATGAGAATCTATAACAAGTGGTTGATCCATTTGATTGCCTTATTTTTAGTCCTGGTATCTTTCCATGCAGACTAGGCATGCTGGCATATTTTAAAGATTATCCAATTTCAAATGGAAATTGTCTCTAGTTGTGCAACATTCATGAGAGAAATAGGGTGAGTATGTTTGGCGTAATGGGTTGAGTTGAGTAGTATTTTGTAGCTGAGGTAATTATGATTGTAGATGGGGTGGCGTAGGTGAAGAATGTAATCTAGACATGGATGTTTCATTAGAAAATTTTTGACATCTTTCTCATGTTTTTGTTGATGATGTCCTTCATTGCTTGGTACCTTGTTCTTCGCTTCTTATTACTTTGAGAGTGTTTGTATTGATCATTATCATTGCAGATGTCTATTTATAGATATACAACCAATCAGAGGAATGTGATGTATCTGCAATTAGTGTTACTATAATTAGATATTTGGGTATTTTTGAAGAACATAAAAATATACTAAAATTTCCAACTACAAAGATCTCTAACTAAATTGAGCATAATTTTTTACTTATATAAAAACTTTCACCAAAGATTATTTAGTAAGAAGACATCCAAATGTAGTTAAGTCTAAATTAGATACCTTGTTATAAGAGGTGATGCTGTAATCTAGCATGGAAAGAGAGAGGCCAAGAGTGTTCATGTCCTTTTAAAAAAATTCTTGCATCAAGGAAAATACACTAAGTATTTTAAATGTACCAATAATAACCATTGACATAAATACTCATTTATTGTTTTTTAGATTTTATAGGAAATACACAAGTATTGATTGCCTTGTGTCAAAATATATAAAAGTGGGACAATTTATGTTGTTAATTTTATTTGAAATTACATGTGCAAGTAGTATATGTAATTGTTTAACACTATTTTCCTTACCATGAAATTTTTAATTGTATGATTGATATGAATGAGAGTTTTATTAGTGGCAAATATTTTTTTTGTATTCTAATTGATTATATGAATAAAGAATAAGAGGAGAGTGCAAACAAATTATTTAATAATGTTTTCCAGTCATGTTGAAGAGTATATGCACATGACAAGCTTGAAATAGTCAAATTGGTATTTATAAGTGTATCAAACATGTTTTGACATGTGCTAGAAATATCACAGGAAGAAATAAAACAACAAAAGGTGCATTTATAGTATATTTTTTGGTTGGGAATAATATTTCATGCAAATAGAGTAATGCATATTGCAAACAAACTCATATGTTATATTTATGCATTAAACAACAAGGGCAAAATAAATACATCATTGTAGGAGATGAAAAGATATTTAAATATATGCTTTCCACTGTAAATTAAGGGAACACATCTTGGTTTGTATGTTAATACAAGGGAAATTATTTTGACTTTGTTTTGGAAATGGCTAAACATAGCATTGTAGTAGAAACTTTAAGATATGGATATGTAACTGTACATAGTGAGCTTCAATTTTAAATTTTACACGATATTTAGGGTTGTTAAAATAATGCTTTATGTTTCTTCACCTCCAAAATGATTTATTTTGATGCTAAGTTCAGAGAGAAACTAACAATTGATAATAATATCCAAGATTTGGTTGGAAACATCAGGCTCAACTAGTAGAACTTGAAAGTGTTTTGCAGGTACTCCCAAAAAATCAATCTATGGTCCTTCAAACATAGTAACTTTAAGCACTTCACTTGACTCATCTTGAAAGTCTATCATGACGATATAGCTATAACCACAGTTGGAGAGATCAGTAGAACATTTGGGGCACCAAAACTTGTTGATCGAAGAATCAATACTTGTTTTCTTACATTTTTTGTTCTCCACCACTATTGGACAAGAAAGGCAGTAAAAGTTGTCCGACTCCAATTTTGTGATAGTCGCCTTTACAAAAATAGGGTGTGTGTTGGGGAAGCTTTTATTGACAATAGTAGAGATATATATTGAATTTACTCACTTGTGTGGAAAAATATGGGCTTTTGATGAGGGTACAAGAGGCTGGTCATTCCTTATAGTTGCATACCATATTTCTAATGCCGATACTTCAGACAAACATGGATTGATTAAAACAAAGGTTGAAAAGGTGCTATCTAGGTTTTTTCCATTCCATGATACTAGACATGCAGATTTGAACAAAATAACAAGTGGGGTTGGTTTTTCAAACATATCAAAGATCTATTTCCCTTCAAATTTACAATAGAAACCCCATAGTGTAATATCTATGGTACAATTTGGCATATCTTTTATTATCGTTGTGCATTTCTTTGTGTCAATTTTATTTCTTATTTGTATGATTGATGAAGGAGTGAAGGATACAAGTATGCAAATGACATATACAAGGGATTTTATAGGAAATGTGTCTAGTAAATCTATGCTCTATAAGTGGAAGCAATGCTTGGGTATTGCAGAGTTTGGACATGTGGAAGGAGATATAGTTGATGATCTTAGGAGGTGTATTTCATATGGGTTTGTTGAACCACACTATTTTGTATTACTTACTTTAATGTAATAGTTAGAGATCTTGTATAGACAACCAGGGTGAATGACATCATAGAACTCATCAACTGGTTCATTAAGATAAGTAACATGGATTTCAAAGCTTTTTTTATTAATGAATTCAAAGCCAAAAACCTTCCCATCATGACCATCATTTTTGTATTCTTGGATCAAATTTTTTTCTAATGTTCAACCCTCAATGGACTAGTGCATATGGTATGGAGCCAATGATTTAATGGGTAGTGGTATGAAACGAGCCACATTTTGTATGGAATACTATGTAGTCGGGGAAGACCCTGATGCATCTTCAAATGTTGCAGATCAAAGGTAGTTAGTAACTTGAAAGAGTGGAGTTGGAGATCCAACTATTGTTGCATTGTTTGAAAGTATATCAAAGTTATCAATCAAGAACTCCCTGCAGAGAAAGGAGATGGAAAATTTAGGAAGGAGATTATAGTGGGAAAACAAGAACCATTAAATGGAGAAAGGGCATACGTGAAGTTGTGGAGCATTTTGCAAGAATATTTCTATAGACAAATAATAGAGCCATTCACTAAAGATTCTTCAATGACCAGATCCTTGAATTTGTCTAGAAGTAGATTTAAATGGGTGTGTGTACCATCAGAGAGTTGTAGTCAGTATTTGGTAGTTGTAGAATGAGGTTGTTCAAAGAAGTGTACATATGTAAATTGTAAGTATGGTTCAATAACAGAAGTGCCTGCCAGAATGTTAGCAAGTTCACCTATAGTTAAAGTTTCCATACTCAAGTATAATGTCAAAGGAAGAGACTAGTCTACAAGTAAGTTGAAATTTGGTGGTTAGGTTGAGTAAGAATAACTATTTTTGTAATGGAGTTAAAAATGAGGTGAAGTAGTTGTAGCTCTTTAAGCTTTAATATTTATTTATTTTTAGTTAAATTGTTGAGTTACATTAAATATTGTGAGTTGGCTACATTGTTTTGTTAGAAGATTGCATATGATAACTTTCTCTGTATGTAAACAAGTCAATGTAACAATACTCAACCTAGGGACAATTACATTTGTGGAAGAAAAAATTTAATTCAAAGAGAGGATTTTTTTATTCTAGAAAACATTTACATTGAAGGCTATAGATAGGTTGCATAGTACGAAAATTGAAGTCTTTCTAGTTACGTTAGAGAATTTGTATAGATAGTTGTCCTCAAGACACATAGTAGTAAGGCAAGACAAATGACTATATTTTATTCAAGTGTGTTTCATATGCATAAATTATGGAGGGTGTTGCTCCAGTTAAATATTCTTGATCATAATACATCTCCCTAATGAAATTTTATAGCCCCTCCAACTTAGTGTAACTATTCAGAAGCTTTATGACATCATTTTCTTTCACAATAGGTAAAATTTGGCATTCGCATTTGAAGTTATGCACAATATCATGACAAATAGTTGAAACAATTGAATATAGAAATTGGACATCATTTGCAAGGCATTTTGGTTTATTCATAGAACACCATGTTTCTAGTAGTTCAGTGGTCGCTTCCACTGCAATCAAGGGGTTGTTACCACTTTTAGTTGAATCTCCACTTGAGATTTGAATGATTTCATGACTGTTTGCATTTGTTGCCATTTCCTGAGTGTAGTGAATATAAATTTTGTATAAGTAATTAGTTAAGAAATAATTATGGTAGGTGCAATAATAAATGTTTTTCAATGTGGGTCTAAAATGGAATGGCCTCATATTTTACATTTGAAAAAAAAGAAGTAAAAAAAGAAAGAACGAATGATGATGTAGTATTTTTACCAAAATTAGATGCTAGTTAGTAGAATTTGGTTCACAAAGTAAATGTAATTATTGTGTGTCATGAATAACAAGATTGTATCAAGGAGTATGAGACCAATATTCAATTTTGTGGAATATTGGTCTATAAATTGTGTCCAAATAAAAAGTATAAAGGTAAAAGCATACCTTTTAAGGTTGGTCGGATGTCTACAAAGTTTGACGTCTATAATAATATAATAAATGTGTAGATCAAATTATTGATTTTGAAATTTGGCCACTTTTCCTATCGATCAAATGATACAAGTTAACAACAGGTAAGTATTTGTGGAGTATCCCTAAAAATGACATGTGATCAATGTTTGCAAAATTTTCAAGAAAAAATGAGGAAAGTAAAATTAGAATGTAACACTATATTGTTATCAAGAAAAGAAGTCTATTAATGACTTACATCTATAAATAATTTTCAACAATTTATATTTTACTTTTTATTATTAGCTGCTTACAAATTTTATAAACCAATAACACCTATAAAAAAATGGTTTTCATCCTTTTTATAAAAGCCAAAAGATTTTTGTCCTCTCATCTACACGTATACCTATATACAAAAATTAGACAACTTTAGTTTAAAAAATATATGATGTAAATTGTTTAAAAAATAGTAGTCATATATTTAATATTTAAATATTTAAAACCATTTTAAAAACCAATGTTTAAAACCATTTTTCTTATTCATTAAAATTGGATGCCATGCAGAGTATTTTCTGGAAGTGTTCTCTTGACATGCCCAAAAGGATTCAGAACTCCATACTTCACTTAACCCTAAAACAGGGGACAGTTTTGGGGACACTTCAAAACTGAAATTGTGAATAAGGGAGCAAAAATAAGCTCAAGACTTGGTCAAATTCAACACTTCTCACCCTGAATAGAAGGAAACCAAAAAAAAAGCCAAAAATGGCCAAGCAAACCAGAAGAAAGGGGGTCACAACAGAACCCTTGGTTAGACATGCAAACCAATCCATGTGTCTTGTCTGTGCTTCCACATTTTCCATGTATTTTGTTTATGTGACTTCTATGTGTTGCAAGTGAACATTTTTTTTCTTACATTTATGCATTTGAGTCTAGTGGCATAGAGAAGGTCTGAAAAAGTTATGCAATATACTGGATAGTTCTAAGGTTTGGATTTGAAAATTTTAATGATAGCAAGTGGTAAAGTTTGTACGTTTTATGTTTTATTTGTAATGACAATTTCACTGCTCCTCTGGTTTGTTGAGAAGCCGCAGAGCTCAAGGTTCTCGCAGATCCAAAACTGGTGAAAATGGACATGCTGTAACATTTGCTAATGTTACAAGAATTGACAAACTTAAGGAAGAGCTTGAAGAAATTATTGATGGTCCAAAAATTTGTTTATGGTATTTGATGTCTCTTTGTCTAGTTGAATTCTAGATAGTTCAAAGGAAGTTTTCCTATTATTTAACCTTTTTCTAGAATCTCTTCATTTCATTCATACCATTACAATTTAGGTGGGTATGTTGAACACACTGAGACATTGAGAGGGGTGGACCAGTCTTTAAACAATTTTATTTTCAACATAAACATCAAATCATATTAACCAATTGAAGAACTGAAAGGAAATCATCCATCACAATAATCCATAAAAACACCAAAATTTTTACATGGAAAAACCATTAACAAAAAAACTATGGTGAGATTTATCTCTCACCATATATGAACAAGTGTTACAAATAATTTTAAGGCTCACTGCCTAAGGAAGTTCACTGCTCTCTAGTGGAAATGTTGAGCAAGATACAAAGATACACAGATTTGCTGAAAAGATTCACTGTCTGATAGCAGGATACATGAAATTACAATCAACAACATGAACATGAACTACTATAACAAATGCATCTGACATATGTGGATATGTGGATTTGGCAGTCCCTTTTTCACACCCTTACTTCATCTTACTTAATTCACACACATAATATATTATTTGTTCATCTATTTATATCCACCACAACAACTCAAAGCATCAGTTAGGTCGGACTCAAACATATACACCATGAAGAAAAATGAGTTGTGGATCAACCCAAAGCTTAACCAAATATAAAACCATCACAATACTGTTGGTAAATAGATTTTTCCTTTCTTAATTTTTAGGAATATGACTCTTAGTGCCCAAATTTATGAACAATATCTGATTACAACAGTTGAAAAGCCATTCTCTGATTACTGGCTTTTCTCTGAATTGGTAGGTACAACTCCCTTTTGAAATGATATGCAATGAATTATGTCTTGATCCTAAAACTAACACAGGGTATGCTCTTAACCCGAGAGTAGAAGAGGCAAACCGAATCAAGCCTAAACAGAACTTAATAAAGGCAAGGAGAGCTTTCTAATCTATAAACTAAGCTGTAGAACTCACACATCCTATGAATTCATACACTCAGTACTAACTAATCTACAGCAACTACTGACAGAGATATAAATGGAATGATGGAAAGCTTCTAATGAATCCTTCTCTGAATATCCCATAGCACATCCTACTGAGGTTCATTCACATCTTCAAAACAAAGGAATGAAACATCTTTCCCTTCCTATTGCAATTCAGATTAAGAAAAAGAATCATACCATTAACAACTTCTACCTAGCTCTTCTCTGAATATCCCGCAGCACATCCTATTGAGGTTTATTCACATCCTCGCAACAAAAGAATGAAACATCCTTTCTTTTTTATTGTAACTTAGACTAAGAGAAAGAACCATCAAATTAACTGGAACATAAAATAATTGATATAAAACACCTTCAATTATCTCTGCAACCTCAAGCATTCCACACCAAAAATTTTCTGACCTTTCATTAATCTTTCAGTTTCATACATATAGAGCCAGGGGATGACCGTTACAAAGGAATTTTAATCGATTCATCTCCCTCTAGATGAAAGATGGAAAGAAAACACCTCTGGAACAATTCATTACAAAGGAAGAGAAATAGAAAATAATAGGGAAAACCAAATCATCTGGCCTCCTTTCCCTTTTCCACCTTTTTCTGATAGGCTTTGGTGACTTAGCGACTGCATTAATTCTATTTGTCGCAGGTCTCTGTCCCTAACCATGGTTCTGTCTCAAGACTTGGCGTCAATGCATATTCTTTCCTTTGGCTAACCTGAGTCATAATCTAGCAACCATGTGACCCAACTAAAATCAAAGTCGTGAAGAGTTAACATTAACCCATCATTCATTCCCAGACTTCGCGACTAACTGCCTTGTTTAGCCCTTACGGTGATCTCCTAGTCGCTGAATGTTTAATCTCTATTTCAAGACTATGTGACAATGCCTAGTCGCCAAGTCAGGAGATCTAAGTTCTAAGCCTTTAACCTTTATCATGTTAGTTTGTATGTGCCCTTTTTCATTTCTGGCGACTTTGCGACAATGCCTAATCGCCAAGTCGGGAGGACTTTTTCTGTAGGGCACCTTTCTTCTCAGACTTCGCGACCACCGTCAGATCCTCTGATCCTATTATCCAACGGCTATCATTTAATCACCAAATGCATTTGTATGCCCTTAAATCCTTCTCAGACTTCGCGACTGAAGGCAAAGTACCTTAGTCTCATTGTCGCTGAATGCACCTTTTCCTTCTGGCGACCACCTAACTATCCTTTAACATCCACCCACCTTATGACATATGTCACATAGCCATTAGTTCCTTCACTGCAGTACTGGAGAACTAAGTCATCATTCTATCCTGGCGACATCCCGACTGCACTTTACTGTAAACCACAGATGGTTAGTCGTGAAGTCTCGATCAAAATCCTTTAACCGCCATTCCATTCTGAGACTACACGACTGAAGACATGACATAATTGTTAACTATGGCATGATTTGGTGATAACGTGACTGGAAGCGATCGCGAAGTCAAAAGACATTTTTATGACTATGAAGAGTCCGCCGTGATCACCCGACTAAGTATTTCTGCAAACCACAAACGGTCAGTCGTGAAGTCGGGACTAAATTCTCTTAACTACCATTTCATTTTGAGATCACATGACTGAAGACTTTTCTTAACTGTTAACTTCGGCTTGATTCGGCGATAATGCGATAAAAAGGTAATTGCGAAGTCGGGAGACACTTTGGTAACTGCTGAGACTTTCTTGAGATCACCCAACTGAGCAGTGGGTCCCATTTTCATAGAGATTTATGATATAAGTATCCCACAATTACCAGACTGAAAGGAATCGCTAAGTCTCAGAACATAGAAGGAATATTCTGAAGTATTAGGAGACTACGCGACATAAAGAAAATGCAAAGTTGGGAAGACACATGGAATATTCACTTGGGATAACATGATGAGGCGACTTCAAAAGCATGACTTCCAAAGTGGCTCTACAGAAAATGCATGGAGAAGGCACTAGATGTATTTCTGCCCGTCAAAATTAGAAGTATATAGCCTTGCAGAAAATCACCTGAGAGGTGCGAAACCCGCACAATGTAAAATTCTTCTTTGCAGAAAACTACTTGATGAGTGCGGCCTCCGCTATGAAGTATTTAGCTTTGCAAAAAATCACCTGAGAGGTGTGAAACCTGCAATAAGCAAAGTTCTTCTTTTCTACCTTTGCAGAAAATTATCTTCTTAGGTAGAACTCCGCCATGGAGACGATGATCTCTGAAATCCCGCTGAGCTCGTTCTCACTCATTTCTTAACCAATTTTCTCACCGTCTATTGCATTAGGATCGTTGAGACCTACAGAATCGATCCATACCAGTCTTCAATCTCTTCCTGAGAATGAACATCAATTGGAGCATAGATCTTTTTCGAGTTAGGATCTACGACCTACCTAGAGCAATGAAACTCTGATAACAACCCACCCGGCTAAAACAAGATGGCAAAGGAAGGGGAACCCAGCAAAGACCTCTTGTCCTAGGGAAGACTTAGACCTAGACATCAAACTAGACCAGACCACATGAAATGACCAAACTATGACTTCAAAATCCTCCACTTTGACAGCATGGGTACAGGATGAAAAGTGGGGCAACAGCTGGCTCTGACTGGGGACTTGGGTAGATTATACCCAAGCAAGGGACTCAGTATCTCTGGTTTTGCAAGGAATAACAAAAGGCGGCAATGAAGGAACACCAACAAAAGCAAGCAAAATAGGAAAGGAATGAAAGCAAAGGAAAGGAAACTAACCTAAGGAATGTAAAGCAACATAATAAAACTATGATACATTACAGGGGTTACCTATTTTCAATCTGCAATTTGATAAAGCTTTAAATCCTGACCATTGAAGGTCAGTGGTAACACTTCACCATCTTGATACGCCAGTTTGAAGGAGTTGTTATCAAATGCCTGGTGGATTATGAACGGGCCTTTCCACAGGGAATCAAACTTCTTATGCATCCCTTTAGGAGCGCTTTGCTTATCCCATAGTAATACACTATTTCCCACCATGAATTTTCATGGTCTTTCCTTTCTGTCAAATAGCTTCTTTACTCGTAGTTGATGCTGAGTGATGTGATCTACTATCTCCGCTCTCTCCTCTTCTAGTTTTGTCAGATACAAGATCCTCTTCTCTAATCCATCTCTGAATGTACCATCTTCAATCACCTTTCTGAGCTTGTTGGTAGCCAATTCCAGAGGTAATGGAAGGCTCGCTTCAGTGCCATAAACCAACTAAAAAGGTGATACACCAATTTCCCTCTTTGGTGTCACCCTATCCGCCCATAACACTTCGTGAAGCTTTTTATGCCAGTTTCTTTGATTATCTTCCACCAGCTTCTTAATAATGTTCACCAAATTCTTATTGCTAGATTCGGCCTGGCTGTTTCCCTATGGGAAATAGTCCGAAGAATGGCTAACAGTAATTCCATATTCGAAGCAGAAATTAGTAATCTCAACTGATGAAAAGTAATCTGCATTGTCCATCACTAACTTATTCAGAACGCCAAACCTGACTAGTATGTTCTCTTTAAGAAACTCACAGACCACTTCCGAAGTTGTTTTCTTCATCGCCTTAGCTTCCACCCACTTGGTGAAATAATCAGTGGCAGTTATTATGTACTGGTGACTAGCGCTGGAAGATGGATTAATTGGGCCAATGAAATCAAGACCCCATTGTTGAAAAGGATCCTCTATCACCACCGACTTTAATGGGAGAGTAGCTAATTGAGGACGCCCTGAAAACATCTTGCATTTCTCACATTTTGCTACCCAGGAATAGGCATCCTTGAATATTCCAGGCCAGTAGTAACATTGTCTCAAAATTTTGAAAGCGGTGACGGAGGATGAGAAATGTCCTCCACAGGCTTCGTCATGGAAAGTTTTCAGCAGCCTCTCTTGTTGTTGTTTATTGACACATCTAAGGAAGGTACCATCAATCACCTTCTTGAACAATTTACCATCCCACATTACAAACTTAGCAGCCTTCAATCTCAGTTCTCTTCTTTGTTTCGCTGTCAGGCCGTCTGGGCATTCTCCATATGTGAGGAAGTAAACAATATCTTTGAACCTTGTATCTTGGAGTCCCACGGCCAAGACCAACTACTTTTCTTTGGATTCCTCTGTCTCTTCCATGATCTTGTTTTCCGTGATTGCTCTACATAAGGCATTTCCCCTTACCAGCTTGGTGGGCTTAATCTCAATGTCGTATTCTTGTGTCTTTGCTATCCAAGCTCCTCGAGCATTGCAACCCACTTCTTGATGTGTCAACACACTTTTCACTGCTATGTCTGGGACATACACCATAGAATGCGAATGCAAGACATAGAACCGGAAGTTTTTCAATGCTTTAACCACTGCAAAAGCATGTTTCTCAATCTGCGAATATCTCAATTCATGATTCTTTAAGGGGATGCTCATGAAAGCTATATGGGCCTAAACTCCTTCATCATTATTCTGCATAAGTATGGCCGACAGGGTGTGTTTGAAAGCATAACAGTAGATGATGAAATCCCGCCCATAATTTGGATGGCTCAACACTGGGGCATTAGCAATAGCATCCTTGATGTTCTGGAAAGCCTGTTTCCCTAGTTCATGTTAGGGATTTTTCTTGTATGAATCTCAATGCTTGAAATGTCTATTTGAACCTTGTTGCCTTCTATTCCTGATTCAGAGACAAGAAATCCCTAATTGCTAAGGACTGGATAAGATCCTTCTTCATTTTTGAGCTCCACATATGCTTAGGCAGGTTTTACCTTATGAGATGGCTATTAACATAGTATTTGTTGATGTGGACACTGATTAGCTATGTATCTTTATTGGACCAACCTATGAATAATCTTGTTGATGATCAAGCATAACCACAAACAAGATATTACCATGCAAATCATAGCTATTAACATAACAATAACCAGTGATACAAGGATTCTTTTCATCCTTCTTCCTTTTCTTAATAGGAGGGGTAACCTAATGGATTCTCTCTTCAAGGAATCAATAATATGGACAGTGTCCTGCTGACAGAGGTCCTTCACAAGTTCAGCTTATATGTTCTTAGTAACAGAGTGTTTAAATTGATTTGGTTTTGATAACTTAGAACATCTGAGACATAGATAGGTAATCAGATAATTTCCTGAACCAGTGCCTATCCTTTGGGCTGCAGAGTCAATAATAAGCAAAGAAATCACACAAACAAGATACACTGAACTTCCTTACAGCTCAAACAATTAGGATAGCTTGCCTTACAAACTATCTTGTTACCTCCAAACCACTGTATCAAATCCTTAACTAAATAGTATGCTTCCTGAAACCATTCACAATATTTAATTCCCTCCTTGAGAGAAACTTGTAAACAATTAGATGGTTACCCTATAACCAGAGTGTTACTGAATACCTTATAAACCTTAACACAGAAAAGCATGCATACAAAGTAAAGAGACAACAGTTGAGAGAAGTAAAATTGCACCATATTTCATTTATGTAATCCAGCTCATTTGTACATGAAAGTTTACACAGCATCAAAAGATACACATGAACCAGAATATCTGAGTTCTGTAGTATATTATCTCTTCTTCACAAAAAAGTTCCAAAAGATCAAAGACCCTTAACTATTACAAGTCTTATCATATATATAGACTTCTAGACCATCTTGGGATCCATAAGGATGCAACAATCTTCGGATGGTCTCAAAACCCTAACCCTAAAGATGTAAGACAGAGAAAAGAGAGAGAGAAGAGAAACAACGAGGTGACTGAGTCAAAAAGGTGAAATCTGATTCTTTGTTGTTCTCCCGACCTTGTGACTGCAATCTGATTTGTAGGTGGCCGCTGGTATAGTTATTATGAAGTCCTGGTAGTTGCTCTCGCCTGCTCACCTATATTTCTTTTGAAATAACTGTCCATGAATAGTGCTGCACATGTGTCACCTCATTCATCATCCAAAATCTCCTCCTCTACTGCAGGTTTCTTTTTCTTTGGCGTTGTCATGACTTCCCATGCCTTTACTTCGTCATCAGTTGGCCAATTGAAGTCTTGAGTGCTTTGTACCTGTACCTTCTGTCTGTCCCATCTTGCATCGGTGATGCTTTTTACATCAAGGAGGAATTTTTTGATGTCTGTTTCAGCCCTAAATGCTTCATCCAGTATTAAATTGAAACCATCGACATCAACATCCTTTCCCAAAAGAAAAGCCTCTTCACTAGGCATTTTAACATCAAATTCATTTCTCCAGGCATCTATAGACTTTACCTGGTCATCTTATCCTTTCAAGGCAGGGATAAACCTATTAAAGTCAGCTGAGAATAGACTTAACTTAGCTTCTATCTGGTTTAACTTTCCCTTAAAGAATGAGAGAGCAATATTTACCCTTTTGATCTCATCTTCTACCTCTGTCACAATTGGTGGAAAATCTGCCCTTATATTTTGCAGTGATGTCAACTTTTCAAACAGATTTGCTCTGGCAGACCACTTTGTAAAATAGGGGTTCAAAATTAGAAGATACCTTAGTACTTTTGCATGCAATGTAGGCAATTTTTTGTAAGTATTTATCACAACATCAGCTTTCTCTTTAAGGATCTCAATCCTATGTTGTAATATGCCTCTTAATGCTTTTAATGCTATGGCATTCCCCTTTTCTTCATCTTCTTTCTGTTCTACAGCCTCTTCTGATCTAGGCTTGTCTTCAATTTGCTGAGGTGCTGGCACATATACCACCTCTGGCTTAGCCTCCAATTGATCAGTCAATATCTTTATCATTTGATCCTTTTGGTATAGTTGTATGTGGCACAAATCCCTATCCTTGGATAGTGCACTTGTTTCTTCCAGCAAGTTATTATATCTCTCAGACAATTTCTTTGTCTTGTCCTAATTGAGCTGAGCCCAGTGTGTCATAATTTGAGAGATTTCCAAATCTCTTGTATTTTGCACTGACCACACCATCTGGTTCCCCACCATGTTTTCTTGTATGTTTACTAATTGGGGCTTGTGCTCTTTGGGGCTCAGATTCCACATAGAAAAGGCTTGTGACTTTGGGTCATACCCAAATCCTTTGATCATGTCCCCTATCTGGACTTCACTGACCATTTTAAGGTCAGGCTGCTTTCTAATCTGATCTATGACAAATGCTGATGCCAGATCCCAGCCTTCAGCTAATAGGATGCCACTTCCTAGCATCTTCAGGAGATATATCTTCAATTTCAGGGTCATAATTTTGTAGGGCTACAAGGGAATCATTTGTAATTGTCTCCTTCCCATCCACAAGTAACTGGGATTTCAATTGTTCTGCCTTGTGCCATCTGAGGAAATCCTTGAATTCCTCTGTTTTGACAAAATTGTCATCATTCAAGAACTTTTGCTGACTAAGCATTCTTTCATCCACACATGTCCTCAGTGGGATCTCAACTTGGTCCTCTGGATCAGGAAATTGTTTCTTGCCTTGCCTGATTGCCTTCCTCAGGTTATGGTCATATAACCTGGTACCTGGTATCAAGGCCTTAACCTTGTCTTTTTTCATTTTCTGTCCTTCTCCTGAAGGTTGGCCTAATTCTAATTTCTGCCTCTTAGCTGCAGGTTCTTCCAAATCATCTGGTTGTGTTGCAACAGTCAGGTCTATGATGTGTTGCTCTTCAGCTCCCTGCATCTGTGAACTCTCAGCCATTTCTTGTTCTTGGGCTTGTTGTGGTGGAGGAGACAAGTAAGGTCTTGCATAATCACTGTCATCCCCACTGTCATAATCTGACTCAGAATGCTCAGGAGATTGAGCACCTTTCTTTGCAAGGATAGTATCCAACTGTTCTGACAACATGTCATAGTTGTCAATCATGGCTTTGATTCTGTCAAAATAATTAAGGCCAGGATAAAAACTCCAAAGGATAGCCCATTCCTCCTTATTTGTAGTTGCAACTTCAGCAACTCTTGGATTTGCATCCTTTTCCTATGGATGTCATCTTCATCCAGGTTGTTTCTTGTAGCATCTTCCTCTATACACTCACAGTGTACATTTTTATTTGGAATAGTGGGAGTGTACAATTTTCTGACCCCTGCCATGAAGCCTTCTGGGTCTATGTATCTGTAAGGGGCTGCCCCCATCCTGAATTTTTCTAGCCACTGGCTCACTTCGTCCATGGCATTCTTTCCTATTGTGAAATGTGCAATTTTGAATTGCCTAGGGGTTATGGTCCCCTTCTTGTGTGAAGCAAAGTGCTCATTGTCAGTCAGCATTAGCTGCCAGATGAATTCCATGGCAGCTACTCTCATGGGCACATGATAAGGTAGAATATGGGGTGGATGAACACACCCATACACTCTAAATATGGTGAAATTCTCCTCTAGATAGAAGTCACCCCAGTTGTGATTCCCAGGCCAATTTTCTAGATACTCACAAGGCCTTAGCAGCTGGATGACCTTAATGGGAATTCTGGTCTTTCTTATTCCCAGACTCTTTATTATTGGATACACAATCCAATTCTCAAAGGCACAAAAGTCACAATCCCTTGAAGTAAAATTCCAAGCCCTAACCCAGAACAGGATAGGATTTGGATGTCCTTGAAATAATCTTTGTGGAGACAAATTTTGGGGCTCCATGATTGTGAAGTTGTAGTACAGGAGCAGGTGCATTAACACTGAATAGTGCAAGAACTTGGGCTCCTTCTCCTTAGGGTTTTTCAACTTTTTCTGTGTAGCAATAAACCCTTCATGCATCTCATTGATTATATGCTGGATATAATCATAGCTTGTGCTAGAGTGAATCTCTTGTAGGTCCAAGACCATCATTAGGATGCCATGACCTATTCTTTCAGCATCTCCATCTATTCCTAATACTCTGCAAAGAGCATAGGCATTGTACTTGATATAGAAGTGCATGTCTTTGTAAAAATATGGGTATGGTCCAGCCTGAGGACCTATATGATCTCTTGTCTCTTGTGGCATATGCTTCTTCAATAAGCCCCTAGCAACACCAGGCTTATTGCTATATCTAAATTCCTGTTTCTTCATGTCAATTTTGGTTGACATGGTACTAAAAAGACCAAATGCTTGCATGAAAGAATTTCTATTTAAGAAAAGCAAATTGGTGCCATCCTCCCTTTTGATGGTCTTTGTGAGTACATCATAGTGGTTAGCCAGGTCTAAAAATAGGTCAACATCAAGAAATACATCAGGCACTAGTAACCTACCCAAACCAGATATCCAAGGGTTTGACACAGGGATAGGTTTATCATAATTTTTGTAAAAATAAGTAAACAGAGAATAACCTATTGTTCCTGGGGTCATTGCATCTCTGATGTCTTTGAAATCATCTTTGAATTCTCCAGCATCTATCTTCCTGTTCTGAGTTGATCCTGGTAACAGCTGAAGAAACTCGTCTGAGAAGCTAGGTTTTCCCTTTTTCTCCTCTCCACTGCCTCCACTAGTAGATGCAACGCTCATAGCAGTACTCATGTTTGCAAGCACTTGAATCTCTGACTGGATGATATTGAAACAAATCTAAGCACAACTCACTGTATCACTTAGAAATTTCAATCACCTTATAACACTGCAACAGCTCTAATTATCACTTTTCATGAAAACAACACTTAGCTCTGAAATCATAAACTCGGTGAACAAGAATGAATGCATGATTCTCTGTTTATAGCCATAGGATTCAGAGTACATGGCTCAAAATTCAAAAATGTCAGTTCTGCCATTAAGTTGATATGCCGTGAAACATTTAAAAACCTAGCCGTAGTTGCGCGAGGTGACAGAAAATCAAATTTAAATCATGGATCTTTTGGCGCAATCATAAAATGGTTAAGACAGCTAACATGGCACTCTCTGATTTGTTCTATGTCATCAATCTCAGCTACCTTTTGTACATAGTAATAAAAAATTCATGTATCTGATTGGCCACTGGGTGATATCCTCTGTCACGTCATCTACTTGGCGCCGCATTTCTTAGATCTTGTTATCAAGCGACCTCGCGACCTCATTAAGTCTCTTTGTTGCGAGCACTTTTTCTTAACCATGGTCAGATCTCCAGATTAGGCGAAAATGGTCTTTCTTTACCTTGGCTGACCCAAGTCCTTCTAGTGATCAGGCGACATAAGCAAAAATCTAAGTCGCGCGGAGTTAACCTTAACCCAGCATTCTTCTCCAGACTACGCGACAAGCCGTTGTTCTTATTTTTCATGATTATCTCTTTGGTCACTTAGTCGGGAGATCCTGTATCTTTACCTTTAACTTGAAGCACGTGCCTTTTTTCTGTTCACAGTGACCTTGCGACATACCCTAATCACTAAGTCGGGAGGACTTTTTCCCTGGGGCACTTTTATCTCCAGACTTCGCGACCACCGTCAAATCTCTTCACTTCTTCATCTAACGGCTGTCGCATAATCGCCATACATCCCTTCATGCCTTTAAATCATTAGGAGACTTCACGACTGAAGGTAAACATACTTTAGTCTTGTTATCGCATGATCCATTTCCTTCTTCTAGCGATCACCCGACAACCACTTACACTACGACAGATGTCATCTATTCTTTTGTCCATGTAATACTTTCTGAATAACTGAGTGATCGCCCCTTTTCTAGCGACATCCCGACTGAGTAATTTTACTAACATCAAACAGCTAGTCGCGAGGTCAGGAATGTTATCTCTTAACCACCATTTAATCACGAGACCACGTGACTGAAGAAAGAGCTTAACTATTTGACTGAGCTGATCTAGCGATCATGCGACATGAAGTGAATCATGAAGTCGGATGACATTTCTTTGACCTGTTGACTCTTCTCGCGATCACCCGACTGAAGTGGGTCCCGTTCCTTTTAAAGCTTATGATATGAGTTTCAAGCGACACCCTGACTAAAAAGAAATCGCTAAGTCTCGAGACACTGAGAGAATATTCCATTCCTTAACAAGACTACGCGACACAAGGCAAAAGCAAAGTCGGGAGATGATTTAGCATATTCGGTTTTGGTAAAGCGATTAAGCGACCTGACTTAAAGCACATGTCTTGAGTGACTTGAAAAAGGTAACAATGAAATATAAAGACATGGCCTAGGGTTTCAAAATACATCATTTTAACACTTGGTTGCTAGGGTTTTTTCAGGGTTTTGACAATTTTGGCAAGGAATAAGCATGAAAACCTGAAAATTTGCAGAGATCAAGACAAGGAACAAGGCAAAGTAGAAAAAACATGAAATGCAACCAACAGTTCACTCCATTTAAAATTTGCATTGCCTTTCATCATATCTACAATGCATTGGGTTATCTCTGCAAAATCTGGTACAAATCTCCTGAGAAAGTTGACTTGCCCAAAAAATGACTTCACTCCTATTCTGTTCAATGGCAAACTCAACCTTTGAATAGCCTTGACTCGCTCTGGGTCGATCCTGATTCCTTCTTGAGAGACTATGTGACCGAGGAGCTTTCCCTCTGTTACACAGAACACAGATTTCTTCGGATTGAGGGAGATTCCATGATCTCGGCATCTTTGCAAGACCTTCCTCAAATCTTCTATGTGGTCTTCTCTTTTCTTCAAAAATGCGGTGAGATCATCCAGATATATCCCTACAATCTGATCCTTCAGATCATAAAATGTTTTTCTCATGCATCTTTGAAAGGTAGCACCTGCATTTATCAGAGCGAAAGGCATCTTGTGGTATGCGAACATACCCTAGGGGGTTGTGAACACTGTCTTGTGCTGATCTTTCTCCTCCACTTCAATCTGATTATAGCCTGAGAATCCATCGAGCATGGACATCATCTCAAACCCAGCCACCATTTGTAGTAAATGGTCCATATTGGGAAGGGAGAAATTATCTTTAAGGGATGCCTGATTCAAATTAAAAAAATCAACACAAATCCTAATTTCTGAGTTCTTTTTCTGAACAGGCACTATATTGGCTACCCAAGTAGAATGATGAATTGGGTAGATAATCCAAGCCTTCAATATTTTGTCCACCTCTCAGAATATGGCGTCTGCTATCTTTGGATTATAATTCCTCTGCTTCTGGAGAAAAGGGACAACATCTGGCTTTAGAGGAATCTGATGTTTCACTTCTCTGCCTCTATAACTTTTCAAGTCTTCGTAGCTCCAGGAAAAAACATCCTTATACTATAGAAAGAGTTGCTTGGTAGCTTCCTTCTCTTCAGGTGAACAACATTTTCCAATGCTGATCATCTTGGGGTCGTCTGGATCACTGATGTTCACCCCTTCATATTCACCAGTAGTGGGTCCTTTTTTCGTCCTCTTCTACTTTATGTAAGCATCATGTCTATTAAACAACTTTCCCAAAGACATAAAATAAGGCAGGATGATATTACCTTGTAGCTGAATTGCTTCATCTTGCTTTTCTTGTGATTTGTGGCTGGAATCCTCTTTATCTCCTTCATTCATATGGCATTCAGAAGTAGTCTTGTCACTTTCTAAGAACAACTGCAGGCTCTTGTCATCTTCAAAGACCTACCACAAATCCATATTGTTTGGAACAGAAGCTCTGTAAACAATCTTGATCTGATACTTCTTATCTTTAAACTCTGGGTGAGGCAATAATAAAGAAGCCAAAACTGCCAGGGAGTCAGCCTTGGAATTCAATTCTCTTGGTACCGCTTCAATGGAGAAGGCATCCAGACTTTCTATTTCATCCCAGACTATGTTTCTGTAATTCTTCAATCAATGATTCTTGACAGAATATTGTTTTCTAACCTATTTCACAATGAGCTCTGCGTCACCTCTAGCCTTCAGCAATTTTACTCCTTTTTCTTTTGCTATCACAATTCCAAGTAACAGAGCCTCGTATTCGGCGGTGTTGTTGGTATTCCCAAATTCCAATTTAAAGGCCATTGGTTCAGGTTCACCCTGAGGAGGGATTAACATGACGCCCGCACCAGATCTTGAAGAATAATAGCTTCCATCAAATTCCAGGGTCCACACACCGGTAAGGTTTCTTTCTTCACATGAAGTTCTCTCATCTCGACTTTCACTTCTTTCCTCATTCAGGGATTCTTTAGTGAACAACATGTAATTGCTGAATTCCAACTCTTGATAGAGTATCTGGGCTTTGGGATCATCAGACTTCAGGATGGTGAATTTAGCTTTTTCTTCAGGCTCCAACTTAACTTTCTTGTTCCTAATTGGTATCATAGCCTGAGACCAGTCTAAATTTATCTCCCCTCCTAAGTCTCTAGAGAAACTTCTACTTAGGAGGAGACCATAGCTTGCTGGGATGTCTACCACTAGGATAGTCAATAAGAGCTTCTTTTTGGGGTGAGAGGCCAAAGCAACCTGGGCACCTTTAATTTGTCCTAGCAAGGGGACCTATTTAGCATCCATTGAATAACATCTCCCATGCACCTCTGTGAGAATAAGACCTAAGGCTTTGGCCACTGAATGGGGCATGACATTGTCCGACGCTCCAGAGTCTATTATGCAGTTACCTAGTTTACAACCATTAATATACAATGAAACATAGAAGGGGTTGGGTTTCTGACCAGGAGAAGTTGCCAACATAGTACATTCTTCTTGATGAAACAAATTAGCTGTCAATGTTTCCCCTTCTTGTTCTACGGTCACATTGTGGTTCAAGTTTGAGACATCCCCCTTACATCTCTCCACTAGTCTTTTCAATTCAG
>MU224087.1:88116-113247 GCA_018584345.1 Thuja plicata
TCAAAAGGTGCTTTATCCTTACCCGTTTGAGAATTTGAGGCTCCTTGATCAGCATGGGCATTGCTCGTGGAAGGAACAGAGTCACCTTTGAGAGGTTGGCTCAAAGACTGGTTCTTCAACTTCTGTCCCTGGGTGAGTACTTGATATGAAGTCCCATCAATGGTAGCATAGCATTCACCTTTGACTTCAGAGTCAGATTTATACTCCACATATAAATTTCTGGAGTCGCCATTGGAGCATGTATCCAAATCTGCACAAGGAGCTGCTACAGTTAGCTCATTGGTGGCTAACAACTGCATCATACGGACACTCTCTGGGAATTTCTCACCGTCATGATCCATAGTCAAATGAAACAAACACATGTTCCCTTTCTTGGGTGGTGCCTCAATCTGCAACCTAGGCTGGGGGCCTGTAAGCTGCAGGAACTTATTGTCTGCACCTCTTCCCGGCACATTCTGAAAATTCCGCTGATAAGAGTTGTTGAAACCCGGTAATTGCTTCTTCATCACAACCAACTCATTTGACAACTTCTGGAGCATCTTGTCAAACGATGGAGTATTGCTGGAGCTTCCTTTGGTTTGAATCTCCCTTTCCACTTTCCCGCAGAGATCAAGTCATCTTCGCATTCAATAGCTCTTCTTTGTGCATCTTCTAAATCGACAGGGTGTGCCCATCTTAAGTCATAATTTACATCTGGGGGCATTGCACTTATGAAGAACATTTTAAGATTATCGGCAGTAGGCCTAGTAGCAGCAGGGATTCTACTAGTAATTTTGTTGAAACTGGCTACAAAATCCATCATACTCATGTGAGGTTGCTTCTTGATGGACGCCAATTGTGTTAACAGAGCATGCTCATCTTCTGCAGTCTTAAATTAGGCTTCGAACATTGTTCTCATCATATTATAGTTATTGATAGAGCCATCATCCAGATGATAGAACCATTCTACGACACTCTCTGTCAGGGTCTCAACAAACAATCTTACTGCAACGTCCTCATGTGCCACTCCTAAAATGTGAGTAGCTGCAAAGAATGCCTTGATATGCTCATCGGGAGTGACCATTCCGTCACCTGAAAACTTAGGAAAGCTCTTCCTTGACTCAGCAGGAAGCGGATGGTAAGCTGCTAATGCTAAAGGTCCAACTACTGCAGCCCATGGAGCAGCCATGACAGCTCTTGCACTATATGGTGGAAAATTAACAACCGAGGGAGTATGGATACCGTGAAGAGTCAATGCCTGGCAAGTGTTTTGTGAAGTAATTTGATTCCTAACAGGGGAGGTCGGCCTGCTCCAACTCTTCTTTTCTCCTCTTCTTTTAGGAACCTCTAGGATAGAAAAACCAAGCTCTTCTAGCTTGTCAAATGTAGGATCACGCCCACCCTATTTTCTGGTACTCCTGAGGAACTTTGTGCATTCCAGGATGCTGAGAAGAGTTTACTGCTGGGCTTCTCTTTGTGCTTGTCTTTTTGCTCTCCAAATATTCCTCCTTTGAACAGCTCTTGCTAAAGCTTCCACCCTTCTTTCTTCTTCTTCTAATACCTGAATCACGTTTCAGTAATGCTCAGCGTTCCTCCTATATCTCCAAACAAATGTATTGAGAGATGAGCTTAAGTCTCCTTGGTCATCTTGAAAACCAAGGTTTGGTTGGAGCATTGGAAAGATATTCTCACGAGGGAGTACCATTTTTCCTCATGATGCGATGTACTGATCCAGTGACTATTCAATTCCTAGACTTGTAAATGGGGTTCTTTGAGAACAGAGTCGCCAATCTCTAGTAGAGATAATAATAATAAAACTGAGAAAACAATCTCTAGCACTGATTTTCTTTTCCAACTCCCCAGCAGAGTTGCCAAAAATCTGTTGGTAAACAGATTTGTGCTTTCTTACTTTTTAGGAATATGACTCCTAGTGCCCAAATTTATGAACAATATCTGATTACAATAGTTGAAAAGCCATTCTCTGATTACTGGATTTTCTCTGAAATGGTAGGTACAACTCCCTTTTGAAATGATATGCAATTAATTATGTCTTGATCCTAAAACTAACATAGGGTATGCTCTTAACCCAAGAGTAGAAGAGGCAAACCGAATCAAGCCTAAACATAACTTAATCCAGGCAAGGAGAACTTTCTAATCTATAAACTAAGCTGTAGAACTCACACATCCTATGAATTCATACACTCAGTACTAACTAATCTACAACAACTACTGACAGAGATATAAATGGAATGATGGAAAGCTTCTAATGAATCCTTCTCCAAATATCCCACAACACATCCTACTGAGGTTGATTCACATCTTCAAAACAAAGGAATGAAACATCTTTCCCTTCATATTGCAATTCAGATTAAGAAAAAGAATCATACCATTAACAAATTCTACCTAGCTCTTCTCTGAATATCCCGCAGCACATCCTACTGAGGTTTATTCACATCCTCACAACAAAAGAATGAAACATCCTTTCTTTCTTATTGTAACTTAGACTAAGAGAAAGAACCATCAAATTAACTGGAACAAAAAATAATTGACATAAAACACCTTCAATTGTCTCTGCAACCTCAAGCATTCCACACCAAAAATTTGCTGACCTTTCATTAATCTTTTAGTTTCATACATATAGAGCCAGGGGATGACCGTGACAAAGGAAGTTTAATCGATTCATCTCCCTCTAGATGACAGAAGGCAAGAAACCACCTCTGGAACAATTCATTACAAGGGAAGAGAAACAGAAAAGAATAGGGGAAACCAAATCATCTGGCCTCCTTTCCCTTTTCCACCTTTGTCTGATAGGCTTTGGCGACTTAGTGACTGCATTAATTCTCTTTTTTGTGGGTCTCTGTCCCTAACCATGGTTCCATCTCAAGACTTGGCGTCAATGCATATTCTTTCCTTTGGCTAACCTGAGTCATAATCTGGCGACCATGCGACCCAACTGAAATCAAAGTCATGAAGAGTTAACATTAACCCATCATTCATTCCCAGACTTCACGACTAACTACCTTGTTTAGCCCTTATGATGATCTCCTAGTCACTGAATGCTTAATCTCTGTTTCAAGACTACGTGAAAATTCCTAGTCGCCAAGTCGGGAGATCTAAGTTTTAAGCCTTTAACCTTTATCATGTCAGTTTGTATGTGCCCTTTTTCATTTCTGGCGGCTTTGTGACAATGCCTAATCGCCAAGTCGGGAGGACTTTTTTTGTAGGGAACCTTTCTTCTCAGACTTCATGACCACCATCAGATCCTCTGATCCTGTTATCCAATGGCCGTCGTTTAATCGCCAGATGCATTTGCATGCCCTTAAATCCTTCTCAGACTTCACAACTGAAGGCAAAGTACCTTAATCTCGTTGTTGCTGAATGCATCTTTTCCTTCTAGCAACCACCCGACTATCCTTTAACATCCACCAACCTTATGACACATGTCACACAACCATTGGTTCCTTCACTTTAGTACTGGAGAACTGAGTCATCATTCTATCCTGGCGACATCCCGACTGCACTTTACTGTAAACCACAGACGGTTAGTCGTGAAGTCTTGATCAAAATCCTTTAACCGTCGTTCCATTCTGAGACTACGCGACTGAAGACATGACATAATTGTTAACTATGGCATGATTTGGTGATAACGCGACTGGAAGTGATCGCAAAGTTGGAAGACATTTTTATGACTGTGAAGAGTCTTCCGCGATCACCCGACTAAGTATTTCTGCAAACCGCAAATGGTCAGTCGTGAAGTCAGGACTAAAGTCTCTTAACTGCCATTTCATTTTGAGATCACGTGACTAAAGACTTTACTTAATTGTTAACTTTGGCTTGATTTGGCGATAACGTGAAAAAAAGGTAATCACGAAGTTGGGAGACACTTTGGTAACTACTGAGACTTTCTTGTGATCACCCGACTGAGCAGTGGGTCCCATTTTCATAGAGATTTATGATATAAGTATCTCATGACTACCCAACTGAAAGGAATCGCTAAGTCTCAGAACATAGAAGGAATATTCTGAAGTATTAGGAGACTACGTGATACAAAGAAAATGCAAAGTCGGGAAGACACAGGGAATATTCACTCGGGATAACGCGACGAGGCGAATTCAAAAGCATGACTTCCAAAGTGGCTCTACAGAAAATGCATGGAGAATGCACTGTACGTATTTCTGCCTATCAAAATTAGAAGTATATAGCCTTGCAGAAAATCACCTGAGAGGTGCAAAACCCGCACAGTGTAAAATTCTTCTTTGTGGAAATCTAGTTGATGAGTGCGGCCTCCGCTATGAAGTATTTAGCTTTGTAGAAAATCACCTGAGAGGTGTGGAACCCGCAATAAGCAAAGTTATTCTTTTCTGCCTTTGCAAAAAATTATCTTCTTAGGTAGAACTCCGCCATGGAGATGATGATCTCTGAAATCCCGCCGAGCTCATTCTCGCTCATTTCTTAACCAATTTGCTCACCGTCTGTTGCATTGGGATCATTGAGACCTACAGAATCGATCCATACCAGTATTCGATCTCTTCCTAAGAATGAACATCAATTGGAGCACAAATCTTTTCTGAGTTAGGATCTACGACCTACCCAAATGAAACTCTGATAACAACCCACCTTGCTAAAACAAGATGGCAAAGGAAGGGGAACCCAAAAAAGACCTCCTGTCCTAGGGAAGACTTAGACCTAGACATCAAACTGGACCAGACCACATGACATGACCAAACTATGACTTCAAAATCCTCCACTTTGACGGCATGGCTATAGGATGAAAAGTGGGGCAACAAAGACATTATCCAAACAAATATAAATGACTAAGGATATTGTCGCCCAAACAATAGCAACACTACTAAAACTTCCAATTGTACACCTTTGCACCACCATAAAGAGATGATTTCCCTTAAGTGACAAATGGTAAAATCTTCAGTATCTAGTATTTTACCTTAAGTGGAAAATGGTAAAATCTACCCCATCCTTCCAGCAGCCTTACCAGGATATTCCCAGAAAACAACATGAAGGTAAACAGTTGCAGTTGCCACTGGCTCAGCAAAAGCTTGCCATCAAGGCAGCTAAAAAGCATAATATGTGTATTTTTAATCTAAGAGCTGACCATGATGGTAATAGTTGTTTGGAAATGAATAGATATAGACAGCTATCCTCAAGTAATAAGCTGACTATTCTGTATCTTGAAAGTGAAGAAGATTCTGCTCCCCATGGCGACTCTGGTAATTTCTTTTTGGAGTATGAATCTGATTCTGAAGTCAGAGGTGATTGCTTTGCCACCATGGATGGAATTCAAATGGAAGTAGCAACAAGAAGTCAAAGAGACAAAAATTTGGGAAACTCTTTACCTCCCCAGAACATTCCACCTAGTCCTTCAGTTGGTGCACCCAGAGCTTCTACTTCTTCATCCTGGAAGAAGGCTCACTCAAATTTAGAATCAAATGGTAAGTCTCTATCATCATTTGATATAATTCAGTACTGCAAGGATGCCAAGATCCAAGTGTCTCCCTTAGAATATTAAAAAACTCATCCTACTGAACTTCAAAAGCTTGTAGATTATTGTAAAAGTGATGCTAATTCTAGAGTGCAGCCTAATTTAAATGCTACTGTTAGTTATGCACCCCCTTGTAGTGGCCCTTTAAACGATGAAGAACTCATCCTTCCGTTGCTATTTCAAGAAGAAGATTCTTCAGTTTTAGCCACAACTCCCAGCCATAAGCTTGACCCATTCTATGTCTCTCTATTTGTTAATGGTCATAAACTAAGCAACTGTATTATTGACTCTGGAGCCTCTGATAATGTCATGCCCGCCTCCATTTATAAAGCCCTTAGATTGACCCTTACCAGAACCTTTGGTCACTGTTATTCAATGGATGCTATGCAGGTTCCACTCGTAGGTCAGGTAAAGGATGCACAAGTTGCATTGGCTGCACACCCTACAAAGAGGATAAAGCTAACCATCCTAGTAGTTGATATTCTAGCCAACTACGGTATGCTTCTAAGAAGAAGCTTTTGCAGAGACATAGGTGGAGAAATTGAGATGGATTGGTCCCATGCTATAATCCCAGTGGGTACTAAAAAGATAAAGTTGGAGCCTAAGGAAAAGGCCAAATTCACAGTAATGAAGTCTGATGACCCTAAGGCACAAATCCTCTACCAGGAGATGGAATTCGGCAACTATATGTTGTTTTCAGATTTTGATCATCAAGATGAAATGCTGAAAATTACTAACAATCAGGATATCTGGACCTTGGAGTTCGATGGCAGTTGTGCTACTGTAGGATCAGGGGCTGGCGTAGTTCTTATTCCCCCGGAAGGAGACATGATACAACTTTCTTATAAATTACAGTTTAAGAACACCAATAACATGGCGGAATATGAAGCCTTGTTGCTAGGCATTACTGCTGCAAAGCAAAGAGGTGTGAAAATCCTTAAGGTACTTGCTGATGCAGAGTTGATAGTAAGGCAAGTTCAAGCACAATACTCAGTGAAAAATGTGAGATTGAGAAGTTATAGGAACATAGTTTGGGATGAGATAGAGGACTTTGATGCCTTCTCAATCCAAGCTGCTCCAAGAGAGCAGAACACTAGAGCAGATTTGTTGGCCACCTTAGCTTCACTTCTCCCGCATCTAGATATAGGAGATAAGTAGTACAAAGTTGAAGTTCTCTTCAGACTGAATGTCCCAGATAATGTGGATATTTGGCAAGTCTTCATCAGTGACAAGCAGATTCAAGCTTTCATGGAAGGATCAGATCAGTTTAGTGATCAATATTTTGAAGGAAGTTCTAGTACCAGTAAGGATCTCTCTCTAGATAGCAAGAAGGATTTTGAGTTTGGAGAAGAACAGTTAAAAGGTAAAAAAATTCCTCGACACCTAATCTCCCTTGAAAAACTTTTTGATAGACATGATGCATATATTAGAAAAGAAAGAGATAGGAAAGGTGGTACCTCAGGGAATTTCAAGGGAATGAACATAGGCACTGAAAATAAACCTAAGATGATAAATATTGGCAGTTGTTGCACAAAAAAGGAAAGAGAAGAGGCTAAAAACCTACTCTCCCAATACAAAGATGTGTTTTCCTGGGGCTATGAAGACCTCAAAACTTTCTAGAATGGTGACTTCAAGCACAAGATTCCTCTCAAGCCTGAAGTTGTCCCTTTTTGGTAGAAACAATGAAACTACAATCCTAAGGTGTCAGATTCCATTTTTAGGGAAGTTCACAAGATTTTGGAAGAAAAAATTATCTACCCCATACATCACTCTACATGGATAGCCAACATCTTTCCTGTCTGGAAGAAGAATGTAGAAATCAAAATTTGTGTAGATTTCCAGAATCTGAACCAGGCTTCCCTAAAGGATAATTATGCCTTACCCAACATGGATCATGTACTACAAATAGTTGCTAGATCTAAAATAATGTCCATGTTGGATGGTTTCTCGGGTTTTAACTAGATTGAGGTGGACCCAAAAGACAAGTATAAGATAGCGTTCACCACTCCTTGGGGAATGTTTGCTTATAATAGAATGCCCTTTGGGCTTATTAATGCTGGAGCTACCTTCCAAAGGGAAATTAAATCTTCATTTGCAGACCTTCTAGATAGAATAATAGTTATATACCTAGATGATTTAACAGTCTTCTCTAAGAAGAGAGAAGATCATTTGAAAGATCTTGAGAAGGTGCTAAAGAGATGCAGAGAGCATGGCATCTCTCTTAATCCCAAGAAGTCTATTTTCTATGTCACCGAAGGTAGACTGCTAGGTCATATTGTTTCCCATGATGGAATCTGAATTGACCTTGAGCGCGTGAAGGCCATCCAGTAATTGAACCTACCGACAAGCAAATCAGGAACAAGATCATTCTTTGGGCAGGTAAATTTTCTCAGGCAGTTCATTCCTGACTTTTCTGAGATTACAAAATGCATAGTTGATATGATAAAGGGTAGTCAAATTTTCAAGTGGAATGACTCTAGGAAGAAGGCCTCTGATTTAATCAAGCATGCTATAGCCAAAGCACCTATGTTGGTGCATCTAGATTATACCAAGGAGTTCATATTGTACTGTTACGCATCAGCTCATACATTGTCTGCTATCTTGATGCAAGAGAACAATAAAGGAATTCAGGCACCTATAGCATTCATGAGAACTCCACTCAAGGATCATGAACTGAGATATTCTCAAGTGGAGAAGCATGCTTATGTGGTGGTAAGGGCACTAAAGAATTTTAGATTCTATGTATTACATTCCCATTCTATTATTTATATTCTTGATTTTGCTGTTAAAAGTATTCTGACACAACAAGAAATAGGATGTAATACTAGAGGTGCATGGATAGAAAAGGTATAGGAGTATGATATTGAACTTAAGCTAACAAAGCTGGTCCAAGGAAATGGCTTGTGTAAAATATTGGCAGAAAATCAAGAAATAGCTCAGGAGGAGGATTCTCCGAAGGTGTTAATGGTTAGTCTTCTTGATCCCTAGTTTTCAAAAATCACCTATTTCCTTACTTATGGAGATTTACCGGAGGGGTTGACATAAAAACATAGAAGAGATTTGAAAAATAAAGCAGCCAAGTATGTCATTTATGATGACCAGTTATATAAGAGGGCAATAGATGAAACTTTCTTAAGATGTGTGGACAAGTCACAACAAGAGAGATTGCTCTGGGAATTTCATAAAGAGGTATGTGGTGGAAACTTCTCATCCACAATCACTACATATAAAATCTTGAGGTAGTGTTACTACTGGCCTAACATGTTTAAAGATTCCTACAATTGGGTGGCTAAGTGTGATAAATGTTGTATGTTTTCCAGTAAGCCTTAGTTAGCTGCTCTTCCATTAAAGCCGGTTGTAGTTGAGGGTCCCTTCCAGCAATGGGGACTTGATTTCATTGGTCCAATTAATCCTCCCTCTTCTACAGGACACCTATATGTCATAACTGCCATGGATTACTTTACCAAGTGGGTTGAGGCTAAGCCTACCGAGAAAACTACATTTGAGGTGGTCTGTGAATTTATCAAAGAGAATATCTTGGTAAGGTTTGGAGTGCCTTTGAAGCTAGTGATGGAAAATGCCACATATTTCTCTTCATCAGAGATTACAGAGTTCTTCTACGACAACAGTATCCATCTTAGTCACTCATCTAATTATTTCCCTCAAGGAAATGGTCAGGCTGAGTCAAGCAACAAGAACCTAATCAACATCATGAAGAAACTAGTTTTAGAAAGTCAAAATGATCGGCATAAGAAATTGCATGAAGCTCTATGGGTAGATAGGATAACACCTAAATGAGCTATCAGGATATCCCCTTTTGAGATGGTTTACAAAATTGAACCTAGTCTCCCACTTCCGCTGGAGTTATCCATTTGTAGGCTACAACAAGTAATTGAAGATCCCATTTTCCAGAATGGTCTGGAGAAACGAATCATGTATCTAACCAAGTTGGAGGAAGAATGATAAAATATTGTTGACCACATCACTGATCATTAGAGGAGAGGGAAAACATTCTTTGATAAGAAGGCTAGATGAAGAAATTTTATGCAAGGTGACTTGGTCCTACTTTGGGATAAAAGGTGTGAGTCCAAAGGAAAGCATCATAAATTCAACTCACTTTGGAAAGGACCATTCAAGATTATATAGGTGAACCAGAATAATTCCTTTATCCTGGCATATCCTTCTGAAGAGATTCTGCCATTTTCCTACAATGGACAAAATCTAAATCTCTATCAAATACTCAAGTGAAAGCTGGTAACCCTTGCAAGTTAGAGTTAGCGTAGGTAGGTTTTCTTTTCTTTCTTTCCTACTTTCTTAGTCTTAGTTTATTTTAGTTTCCTTTCCTGTTGTGTGTTTTAGTTTAGTCTGCCCATTTTTTTCCATACCGGTCTTGTTGTGCGAAACCAGAGACTCTGGGTCCCTTCTCAGACATTGGCATGTCTAAGTCCCCAGTCGGAGCTAGCTGTTGCCTAATTTTAGTCTAAGGTCTTTAGGTCCTTAGGGGTAAAATTTTTCTTTGGTGATCTACTTCTCATTCATCCTAAAACCTTCCATAATGTGCTTATCTGCTAAATGATTTGCCTTGCCTATTTGAGCCTAGCGGGTTTTCAATCTTTCTTCTTCATCCATTTTTTAGGTGATTTAAGTATGTCGAGAAAGGGACAAATTCATAGCATCTTCCAAATGAGAAGTATTCACCCTTGGATATGTAATTCTCAATATGTTTTTCTAGAAGAAAAGCATGTGTTTTATAAGTGATTGGTAAAACTTTGTTCTTAAAAAGAGTTTTTCAACTCTCGGAGATATCAAGTTGCAGAGTAGTAGTAGTGATCATGTAGTTTCTGAAAAAGACGGTCTCAAAGGTGCAAGCTTGATACAAGTGAAAAGAGAAGATAATAGGCCAAGAACCCGCGGTAGAAAAGAAGGTGTTTAAGTGTGCAAAGGATAAAAGGTGAAGCCACCGGGATACTTTTCCAAAATAAAGGAAACAGGCTTACAAAAAAAGTATTCTCTTATGTTCTCTTTCTCCACATGATAAAATGGTCTAATGTTCATTTATTTCAGCATCCGAAGGAAAGTATGTTCTTTTTCCGCAAGACTAAAGTTTTGTTTCGGAAAAAGCGGCTAATGAACATAAAGAGTGTAAGATTGAGGATTTTGGGGCCGTTATGTTCTCAAAAATGGGAATTTCAAATAGCCATTGATAATAAAAAATTAAATGCTAATCTTGCCATTGTGTCCATTAGGTCACCTTAATGTCATTTGTGTGGCACCAATGTTCATATCTTAGCGGCTATTTCTTAAGCATTTTCCATCATTTTCTTCTCACCGTTTTGAATAGCAAGTCATCTGTCTTCACTCATGTTCTCAATTTCACAGGAAATGGTTGTTAAAGATTTTGGCTATGACAGATTAATTGGTATTGAGAGTGAATTGAAGGAATTTTCTGACATATCTCTAAGATTCTTTGATCTCAGAGATTTGTATAGAAGATTGAATTCTCATCTAGTTCACCCTATTATGAAAAAGCTCAAGGATAGTGGTCTGTTAGAAGCTGCAGGATTTCAAATTGTAGTTCAAGCTCCTAAGCTCGTCAGAGAATGTATAGAGAAATATGACCTAGCTACAAAGCAAATCATGTTTCTAGATCAGTCAATTTTCCTAATGATTGATAAAGCCCTAATCCAATTTGCTTTTGACATTCCGGTGAAAGATGTGTATTGCGATATCGAATTTGGTTCTTCTACATCTATGTTCAATGAAAAGAAGACTTTGAGGAAGGAAGACATGTAGAGGACCTGGTTCTAGACCCATCAATCAAAGAAAAGTAAGATGCCAAAGACCCTCTTCAAAATAACTCTAAAGAGGGAAATTTTTGATATCCTAGCCCTGTTGACCAGGTTGGATAGAAAACCTGAGATTTTAGATCTCGTTGAACATAATTTCTTCCTTCTTCAAGCTGTCTGTGCTGAAAATATGTTCATTGATTGGGCAGAAATTTTGTGTGAGAAGATTTCATCCTAGATGAGCTCTTATCAAGGATTCAAACAATTCTACATGTCTTCTTACTTGATTTACACTCTGGCGACTGAGCACCTATGGCGCGACTTACTAGCAATCCAAAACTTGAATTACAATACAAAAATTTATGAGTTCAACTTGAATTTGAAATTGCATCAAAGATTTGAGGAGCATAATGCTGTGAATGATGCATTCACAATGAGAATCTGTTGGGAACTTCAAGGTTTCCTAGAGAAAAGATTATCGCCAGAGGACATCTCGACAATCAGTTAGTTTGGATGCTCTTTCATCCAATTCTTGAGTTTCTCTTATCTTTGGATAGGAGCCTTCTCCATATTTCCTAAGAGAATGCCCCGGTATCCTGAAGATAAGGTAGTCTTAGTGGAGCTTTGTTGGAAGATATTGGAAGTGAACACTCTGTGTTCAACTATGAAGAAGATCACCAAAATTTCCTTCCCCATGATGGTTGGTCCATATTCCTATGCATCCAGATCTGATGCCCAAAATTTAGTAAATATTTTTGAAGATAAGATCAAGCTGCTTGATTATGAGGTTCTTAGGCCTCAATATGATCCTATGGGTTTTGTTAGAGATCACCTAATGCTCAGACATGTCTACAGACATGTCCCGGACATTGAAGATTTCTGGGCTGAGTGTTTTAATGAGTATCAAAAATGGGAAAAAATATGATCCTGTTTAACATTGGATGAAATTACAATGTATAACCTTGCCATTGATGTGTTTGATCTTGTAGATGACGGTCTCTTCATGCAACCTTCATCCTAAAACTAGATCAAGGTGTTGCCTATTTCTTCCTCTCCACCAACTGGTCCAGTGATTGATTCATTGGAGCTCCTCATGAGGGGCATTATCAAGAGAATCTACAAGTGGGTAGAATGGACCGGAGCATGATGGAAAATAACTTTTGGCGTAGGTTATCTGGAGGAATGACTTCAGTAGCTGAGAAATCATCTTTAGTAGTTGCTTCTTCTATGGTGCCATCAGTTTCTATAGGTGCAACACAATCCACCAGGCAAGGAGGTGACCATCCCCCAGAAAAGAATATTCCCATCACTCTGACCTGCGGAGATGGTTCACTCCCAAACATTGGAAAGGAAGAAGATAGGGAAAAGGAAAAGAAGAAAGAATAGGAGGTGTTGGTGACCAAGCCTCCCTCATCAAGTCCAGTTATCACCTTGGATGACACAAATCCCATGGATGTTCAGCATTCCTCTCGGATGGCAGATACTCTGGCCCTTTTAGTGACCAAGGTTTCCTCCTTCCTTGTTCCTCCTCAAGACAAATGAACTGCTCCAGTGGCCCAGAAGCTATTTGATCCTACGGCTCTTCAGTCTGCAATCAAGGTGCTATCCATAGACTCATGGTTGGAGGAAACCATTGAGAAGAAGAAGAAACAACATGATGAGGCCATTTCTTTGAAGGACCTGATCCTTAAGGTAACCTCATCTTAGCCACCAAAAAAGAAGGTGAAGAAGCAAAAGTCTGTAGTGGCCCTTTCCCATGACTCTACGACTGGGAATATGCTAATGGAAATAGAAGAGCCATAGAAAGAAGGAAGGTTTCATGAACTCTCAGCTCAAGATTTCCACATTAAAATGGTAGAACTAGGGGTGCCAGTGCATGACTCGATGGTGAATATCTGGAGAACCACCAATGAGCAGATTGAGGATATATTGAAGAACTTTGAGCAAATAAGGAAGTCCTCATGTCTAAAAAAAAGGAGATAGTAGAGTATATGAAACCTTCTCTTGGCACTACTTCCTCTGCTCAGTTTGATCCTAATGCGGAGGAGAATAAGAACTTGCTACTAAAGTTGCAGCAAGAAAGATAGTTTGGTTGAATTGGCAGAGCATGGATAGAAGTGATAAAGGTTCAAGGCCCCATTCTTATCAAGAATTTGGGGAATATTCTACTTGATGCAGAAAAATTGAAGGATACAACATCAAAACACTAGGAAACCATCTATAATGCATCCACTAGATTGGCAGAACAGTTAGGCACCTTGCAGGAGGTGATTGATATGAAGACCAGTGTTGCAATATCTAATGGTATCCTCAAGACTAGACATGAGGCATTATTTCACTGGAGGCACTCTCTAGAGTTCGTGATTGAGAACTCAAAGAGATCTGCAAATGAACTGAAGACTATGGTGAAGTTAGTACAAAAGGAGATGTATAAACTATTTGAGTTTTTGAAAGTACTGCACATGGAATCTCAAGTTTTCAGAAGTGACAAGTTGGTGAATACAGAGAAAATGAAAGCTAAGTTTCTTTCTTTCATAGATGAGATTGTGGATCTAGCTAACTTCCATGTGTCAAGAATTAGTGAGCTCTCAGCGATAAATGCTATGATAAAAAAGGAAACAAAGAAGCTCCAATCTCAGATTGCCAGGTTGGATGAACTAACAAAGATGCATGATTTTTGGATGATTTGAGCTGACAATATGATCATTCCAAATGCTCAAGATTTGGGCAAGGTAATGGATGCAATGAAAGTTTACAAACGAAAAGCCATTACACAAAAGACGACATAGAATCTGTTGACTTATGCCATCTTCCCAACTTTTGTATATTGTAGCCATTTTTGGCATTTTGTCAATTTTTGTAATCGACCAAGTTTATTATTAGAATGTTCCTCTCAGAATACTATAAAGAGGCAATCATTTTTGAAACGGGTCATTATTTGGAGAAGACCTATATATGTAAATTTATGTAAAGTAAATAAGATTGGCAATAATTACTTTGGGAAAACCCCTATAGTTGGGACTACTGTGTGCGACTCTGAGTTTGAAGTGATTTTTGTTGTTCATTAGAGTTAACTGTGTGATATTTTGAATGAAGATGCTTATATTGGAAATTGAATGAATAAGTGATTAACCGGGTTTTGTTATTTTCATTCAATGGATTGTATTTTTACTATCTTCAGTATAAGTACTCTGTTTTCATTTCATTGCACATTCTATTTCAATAGATTAGTTCTTGCATAAGGATTTAGAAAGAAAGTTAACAGAAAATGAGAGCAAGATAATTTGGGTATTGTCAAAGTTTCACAATCTTAGTAATCTGGGAATTGTAGTTTTACACTTCCTTTCTTCATCTTTGCTGGTAGATAGTAGTTTGCATTCATCCCGCACTGCATAATAGTTTGCATTTCAGATTGCATGTCATTGAGTAAGTCCCCATTCATTGCCTAGGTTTTTTGAAGCTTTGAACAACTTGGTTGATCCTCTTCTGCTCTCCGGTTAAGAGCATAACCCTAAAAAATGAAAGACAAAATTCATTGCATATCTTTCACATAAGGGATACTGTACCTTTCAATTCAGGGGTCATTGATAGATTCCTACCATTGACCTAGTCTATGGTTACTTTTTGTTCTACTAAAGCCATCTTTGGGTATTTTGAGAGTCATTTTATAAATCAAATTAAAAGTTTGAAAACTATAAAATAACACGGGGATGAATCAGGAATTCTTTCATTTTAAATGTTGTCTTTTATTAGGCAATCTGTTTGAAACCATCCCCCATAGAATTTCACAAGGTAAAATTGAGGCGTATAGCCCTATGAGTACTTAAGTATATGTAGTCTTGCAAGAAAGATTAAAGTGGCTCCACTCTACACATACCCAAGCATGTTCAAGAAATGATGTCGAAATTCCATGAACAAAACCGACTCTGTCTTCTGAGGCTTTAGCCTATGAGGAAGCAATTATTTATAGTGAGTTGGAAGGGTTGGCATAAAACCTATCCTCACTTGGGTCATTCTCAGGAGATTTTTTCCTCAACCAGAAGGCCCTTTACTATTAAATAATCTTACAAAGGATTGGCGAGCGTAGGACGTCTAGATTTCTGATTCTTCTGAAGAAGAAGAGCATACTCTCCTAATCCATGCCGTTTTCTTCCAAAATAGAGTCAATCAAATAGTTCTTTCCCTCAAGCAATGTTGTGCTTGATTTAAAATATTCCTATTTAAAGAAAATAGAATACTCTAAAGTAGATATGCATTGTTCAATTGACCATAGTTTTTAGTGCTTTGCTTGTCCAATTACTGATCCAAATTGAATTAAATGATTGAAATTGTTCATTTATCCCACAAATTTAGTGCTTTGATTGTTCAATTTCTGATTCCAAATGAATTAAATGATGTGATTTTGCTTGTTCATTTACCCCCTAGATTCTTTCACAAGTGTTAAAACAATGTCTGATTTTCTGATTTTACTTGAAAAGGAAAAGAGCATAGTTATCTAGTTGTTTTAAGACATGTTTGAGAAAATGGTATTTAAGTGTGACAACTTTTGAAAAAGTGTTAGTATCAAAATCAGTCTAAAAATCCCTACAATCACACACATTTAGTAGTGTCTTTTTATTTCCTTCTCTGAAACCTACAAGCACTTAGTTAGGCTGTCAAAAATAGGATCATGATCATGAAAACGACCTCATTAGCAAGTTAGAAATCAAATTTACAAATGTCAGAACTCTGTATTTCTTCCCTCTAGATGATAGACGATATTTTAGAGACCCAAAATGATAAACCTTGAAAATGATAAAATATTGACCCCAAATGATAAAATTTACCCAAGACAATATTCCTTTTACCCGAAATGATAACACGTACCAAAAATGAAAATTTAACTACCATAAACGATTTTAAGGTCAAATTTTACCTTCTAGAAATGCAACGACAAATGATATTAAAACTCCTAGAAATGATAAGTTGCTCCCAAAAATGATAAAATATTTATTGGAAATGATAAGTTGCTCCCATAAACGATAAAATAATGACCAGAAATGATAAGTTGCTCCTAGAAAAGCTAAACTGCCGGCAAATTTTGAAAATGTTAAGGGTAGAGAGTATAATTTGGTGAAATTTTGAGCAATCTTACCCCATGGTGGGCACCAAAGATGTGTGTGTGCTTTATGTACCTATTAAGAGACACAACACTTCAATAAATCATTGCATTAGTGAAAACAAGGGGTTAGAAAACATAGCAATCACCAAAATCGATCTATTTCTTCCTATCTAGGAGGAGTATGAAAAATGACATAATAGCCCTCATATTATGCATATTCTAGTTATAAATACAACCTAAGAATGGAAGATTCAAATGAAAATTAATCTAAATGATTCAAAAACATGCATTCTAGCTCTAGAAATGAAGAGTATAACAATATGATTAAGAAATAAGTTAGAAAGCACTATGAAAATCCCTAAAACATGAGCAACATGAGATTGCTTCTTGAATTCTCCAAATATGGGCAGAATAAGGATGATTTAAACACTTCAAAACAAGGAGAATTACAAAAATATATTTCATAAAATCAAGGGCAAGAACAAGGGCTCAAAATCCATCCTATTTATAGGAGAAATGGAGGAAGGGGAGAAGACTCAAGAAGGGTTGCCATTAATGAGAGTGTAAGACTCATTAAGGAGGAGTGGTGGAAGGAATATGTAAGAGCCATTAATGCTTCATTTATGAAATCATTAATGAGGTATGGGTGAGGGTTTAAGAAGCATGGGTGAGGGTTTAGAGTTAAGCCTGACAACTTTGACTTTAGGGGGAGGGTTGAATTCCTAATCATAGATTTAGGAATGTGACAAGCTTAAGGGTAGCTTGGGATTAGGATTAAGGCTAAAGGGATGTGATTAAGGAGATAGAGATGGTGTTATGCCATGCATCCCCATCCCTACATTTTATGTGCAAAATGTTGGGTTCCACTTTTTTGTTTTTTGCTTTTGGCTCTTGCCTTATCTTTTTGCCTCTGTTTCTTTGTTTTCTTTGTCTGGGTTTTCTTTACCGTGGTGTTGGTTTTTATTTGTGTTTTTATCCCTTGTGTCTCTAGGACCTAGTCTTGGAGCTGGTCATTCCTTGTCCATGAGCCAGACCCCGGACTTCAGGATTCTCTGCCACGGTGTCTTCTTTTCGTAAGAAGGTATGGTCACACGGAATCCCCGAGCCTAGAGTCCGGAGGTCTGCTTGTTCCAGAGTTTGCAAAAGGAAAGGTAAATTGCTTTTCACCTCAAGTATAAATAGGAATCACCTGTCATTTTCACAATTACCGTGATAAAAACACTAAAGCAATTTTAGAGCGATTTGAGTGAGGTTAAGTGTGAGTTATTCAGAGCTGTTCTGAGCAATTCCTAGCTATTTTTGGTGCTAGTTGGTGATCATTTGGAGGTGGAAGCTATTGCAGAGCATCCAAAGCCTTTCCTTGCTTGCACTTCTTTGGATTCCAGGTTGGTGTTCCTGTTTCTTCTTCCATTTTTCTTCTTTTTCATTGTGTTTTTGGTTTGCATTTTCTGTTTTGTTTCCATTTTGTTTCTGCACTTTGGTCATCTGGTTTGCCACCCGTTGGTGGGTCAGCTCTGCCAGCGGGTTGTCCGCACTCTGTGCAGTGTAAAATAAAATATATGTTGTACATTTTCAGCATTGTTTTGTTAGGGTAGCTGCTCTGTGTCTGTTGTTGATATGTATATTTAGTGTATATTGATGTATATCCTCTATTTTTGTGTATATATCCTTCAACCCTACTGTAAGTTAGATGTATATTTTGTGTGTATTTTCTTGGTCTCATGTCAAGCTCATCATGCTCTATCTACATTTCATCCATAGTAGCAAGCTCGTTCCAGGCAGAATACCACTTGGTTGAAACTTGGCTCTCGGCTGGTTTCAACCAGGTGGTTTTCTCTCTCCTCCGTTGGCAAGCCTTAATGCTTCATTTATGTCCCACATATGAATTCAAGGTTGTCCAAGTGGCCTCTACTTTTTTCATGTTCAGATAGTTGGCACCACCATCACCATAACTCCCCATTTATTGCATAGCCATGTGACGTCCACCTAGGCCTGACAGCTCACTTTTCGCTCACATCTTCCAACGGTTAGTTTTTTGGACCCTGGGTCTTTTGTCTTCACAAGCCCATGACTTACTCCCATCAAGTATGATAGAAAACCAAGGCCTAGATAGGGGTTAATTTTCTAAGTTTGCATTATATATATACTTTTCAGGATATTTGAACTTAAACTAACTTCTCAGGAAAAGGACGTGCCTCAGTTGTAAGATCTCCGGATCCTAGAATTTTTTTAATCTACAAATTCTAACAGTCACCTTTCTTTGCAGGTTTTTAGAACACCACACCTTCATCATGTCTGAGGCTTCTGCATCTTCACCACCTGGGAGTCTGAAACTTCCTTCCACAGCGGTCACCAAGGTAGCCATCAGACCTAAAATTAAGAGGGCCTTGGAAAAATTGCCTCTTAGCATGAAGTACCTGAGGGACAACACCATAATGGGATCAAAGATTGAGTCCCAAGTTCAATTATTTAGCAACACCAACATCAGAATGTGGGTTGAGATGCAAGCCCTGGTCAAAATAATGTTCATTCAACGATAGTCTGGGGATCCACTGGCGATTAGCATTGGGATTCCAGGATTCTGAAGGCCGCCTGTTTCCCATGCTAAATGTAGGCCCCGAAGCTCATTCTCACACTTGCGGCACATTACAACTCTTCCATTCAGGCCATCATGCTTGCAGCCCCAGTCCCGACCAGATATCTTGCCCCTATGGTGTCTCACAATGCCGCTACTTTTCAGGTAGGTTTGGGGATTTCTCAGTTTGATAACCCAACTATCGTGACCAGAGTTGATGCCTTAGCACAATTTTAGTAGTTGGAGGTCACAGCCTGGCAATGTATGAACAACCATTGGCTCAAGAGTCCAAAGAGGGACCCCAAGAAAATGAAATTAGAGATCCCCCACTCTGAGTTTAAAGAGAGTATCTAGATGGGGATGATAGCACTATGCCAGATCTTCGGGCAACCCCATGCCCAAGAGTTCTCAGGGTGGATGTACTACTTTTTTCTTGGCATCACTATCGACAGGGAATACTTTGATTGGGCTGCCATTATTTCAAACCATGTAGATTTTTAGTTCCTTCAGGTGGCCTAAAAGCGCAAGTTTTATATGACCTCTTATGTTCTTTGGGCCTTAGCGCAACAACGACCTGTCACCAATAGGCTACTCACATCTGGTGTACTTTGGATTGGCATAGGTCAGAAGGCTCCCTGGGATTATTTCCCACAAATTCAATGGGAGGCTAGTTTCCCTAGTTTGTACTGGGTGAACGACGCCTTCATCTATTACAACCTACTCACACCTACCCGGGATGCAGGGTGAACCGCCTCACAATAGGTGTGGAAAAATCATGCTCTAGGCCTTTCTTAGGAATTATTTATTCAATCTAAGGACTACTTCTCCTATTATGAGGTGCATTTAACTTGTCAACCCAGGGACATATACTTGAAATGGTCGGCACGATATGTGCACTAGGTTCCTTAAGGAGTCATTCTACTTATGCTGCAGGAAGGTAAAAATGCATAAAAGAAACCTACACTAGTGTTTCAAGAAAGAATACATTTATCTCCTTACTGAAATGAAAGCTATAAATTGCAACTCTACTTAACCCTATACTTTCAGCCTAGAATATCCATTATAACTATTCTTGCAGATGCTGCAGGAATACTCACAACGTACAATGCTATAGGAAGAAATTGTAACTTCTATCTAAAATACTGGAAATGATGGAAATGAAATATATTCTATTCTAACCTAATCTACCTCCCAAGTGGGCCCCCTTGGTCAGTTTCTGCTAATCTATTAACATAGAATGTAAACCAAGAACTACTTGATTGTATTTCAAAAACTCATTACATAGAAACAATAAATGGAACTTGAAATAGATTGCTGTATAACAGTTTTCTTCCAAAAAAAAGTTTCTCTATCTTTTCTAGCTAACTTCAAACTATCGGTCCAATCCCTATATATAGAGGATCGAACACTTATTACAAAATAGAAAAGAAACTATCTTTCTGAAAACATGTCAGAGAAGAAGCTGGAAATGCAACAACCCGTGGTGTGGGTAATGAAGCTCGGGCGACCAGTTCAACATAATAAAGTATAGAGGGAATATAGGCACACTACATCCTCGCATCCTGTAATAATGGCTCCATTGTAGCAGCCATGTTTCTTGGTGCTATAATGATCACTCTGCTATAGCTGGTCCTCAACAGTCTTCCTTGAATGTTGTCGACCACTCTCCAGCCACTTTCTCTCCTGTCAAGTTAGTTATGATGCGGAAATATTCATGCAATAAGCTTAATCAAATTAAATATCCAGATATTAGAACATATATTATGATGGTTATATGAAATACTGTACTATATATATAATATTAGCAAAATATGTCACAAACATCTACCCATGGTTTATTAGTTCTATTTGGACTTTATCACAAGTTTTGACTAGCTAGGCTCTCAAATGTTTTGTCAAAAAATAGAACAGAGTATTTAAAATTATATAAAATAAAGGCAATAATTTGGCCTTATCATCTGCTCCTTGGTTAATCAAATGCTTGTCCTCAAGCATTGCACCTTCTGGAAATTGATCTAAAGTCACCAACTTCAGTTCTTCCTCACCTATGATTTTTGAAGGAGTAGTAGAATCCTCTTGTTCTTTCCCAAACTTCCCTTCTGTGATCTTCCTATAGCCTATCAAGTTTGGTAGTGTTGATATCATACAAGGGCCAAAGGAGCATGGGCGGTTGCATTGTGAGAATCCCACCATAGCTCCTATCTAATTTTCCTACCCAACGCTATGTATTTTGGTGCCCAGTGTATAGCTGCTTCAAGGTTAATGGGGCTATGTGGTTCTGATCTTTTGAATACCTCTGATAATCTACCCCATCTACTTCTGGCACTGGTTAAGGCTATTTGGAAGACAAAATAGGACATGCTATCATATTCTGCATACACATCTGCTCTGAGTTTAAATTTTTTTTATCTCTGATTTACTTTTTAACATTCCCATATGTTAGTCTGAACCAATCCCTCAGGAATACTTTTCGTTGACTGGTTTCTACTCTTAAGGGTAGGGGTTCTATTTTCTCATATTCTTTGTAATTCTCCAATTGTTTATCATAGTTAGCCTCATTGTGCATCCCTGACATTAGGGCCCTTAGGTGTATATCCCCTATGTAAGGTAGGGGATTCCATTCAGTCTCTGCTGGGATGATGAAATTATGCACATACAACTCACAGAGTAAGTTTTATTGCCAAGATGGAAGTGTCTGGTATAAACCATAGAATTCCTGGGCTGATTTGAACTCTGAATTTACATCTTTGAGGGTCATCATCAACTGAAATTGGAGGAATTGTTCTTTTAGATAGATGGTATAGACCCTAGGTGGAGGTATACAAGAAATTATCTAGTCAGTCAGCTTAAGGGCATGTTCCATTCTCTGCTTCTGTCTTGCCAACTGATCTTTCAATTCTGCAATTTCCTCTCCCTGTTCTGCTATTACTTTCTGTAATTTCTTTTTCAGTGGTTGTCAGCACATGCTTATTATATAACTAGACAATAACCATTTTCAGAGTAATTGAACCACTTTTTTCATCTTGGTTATTCTTCTTCCTTTGTTCTCTCCATAACTGCTCTAAGAATTTTATTAACCAAGTTCACTTATAGGAAATTAAAGCATTTCTTGTGCAAGCTAGCTGATGAGTTAAAGGGGTTTCTTTCTCATGGATTGGAACATCCTGATGACTAAATCCTAGGTCATTTTGACATACATTTGGCTCATCTTCACACTCCTCATCCAGATTTTGATGAATGTCTGGGATCAAATACTGGCTAGGAGAATCATCTGGAACAATATGAATACAGGTTTCCTCCTCAAATTATTTGGGGGAAGTAGTCTGACTTTCAGTGGGTGCTTTAGGAGTCTTCCCTCTCATCCTAGAACTTCTTCTTACAAGGATTGCCTCAACTTCTACGGCCTTTTTCTTACTAACCCTTTTTGTTTTCTCTACTGTAGGAGTAGTGGCTACAAGAACTGACTTCATTTTCTTCTTTCTTGAGACTTGAGGGTTTCGTGGTTCAGCTGCAGGAACCAAAGTTTCTCCTAATAAATTCCATTTTCCTTTTGTTCAAGTGGAAGTAGGTATATTGCTCATGTGAGTAGTTAGAGGCACATTTTCTTGTAAATTTTTGGTTTCTACCCCTTGGTTATTTTGCTCGGCAACTGGGTTAGGGGAAACTGCATTATCTTGGCTAATTTGCACATTAGGGGAAATTTGAGGCTGAAGGGTTTTATGATGGAAGAACTTGGCCCATGTCATAGGGGAGGCATCCCTTAGAGATCTTTCTATGAGTAATTTATTCATGGCATGGTGAGTAACAAAGTTGTCTTTCCCTTTCTGGGTTTCTTCGGCACTAATGCCCAACATGTTAAATAGAAAATTGGGTGCATTCATTGGGATATTATGTTAGACATAACTAAGCAACTTAAAATGATGCACATGTAAATTAGAGAATCATCCCTCATAGGTGAAATACCTTATAATGTGCATAGCCAACTCCTGGTATGGTGGAGGAATGGACATCCTTTTGCATCCCTGTTTAGTGATCTCCAATGGAGGGTCTCCTGGTAGGGTGAGTTGAGCCATGGCTGACCTGACATCATGTGCATTGGGGTAGTGTTCCCCTACTACTGGAAAACTGGTCACTTCCACTATTTGCTCCTCTGTTGCAACAACTGTCAACCCCCATACCATTGCTTGGCCTTCATCAAATGTGTTTGCAAATTCTGTTGCTGCTTCATCATTGAACTCTGTCAATTTTAAGAAATATCCCAACCATCCACGTGCATTAAATCTTCTCACTACCTCAACATCAGATAGTAAAATACCATGAACCACTAGTTCATGCTGCTGCAATTGGCCCCCCATTTTTACCAAATTCAACCTCTGCTATATTCAACCTCTGCTCTATTCTTGATAATTACCTTCTTCTCTTTTGAATTTCAGACTACCTCTTGTAAAACCACAGACCCTCTTTCACATTCTTCTGGTATTCTTGATATGAACAATAATAATGTACTTTAACAGAATGAATCATAGCTATTCATGCGAGTGAGATTTATGTCATGGTTTTAATACTGGGTCACATCTAGTCTGACAGTTAGGGGTTTATTCAAAATAAAGTTATGACATTTGACACTTGTGTGATGCAGTAGCTGGATTTTAATTAAGACAAGGCTGAAGTACAGATTTGAGGATCTTTAACGAGTAAATAGAAATGACATTTTTAGAAATTGGCACACTTCCCTACCCCCTACAAAATATTGACAAGTGTCCTCACTTGTCAGACTTGGCAGAAGGTATGGAACTAGATTAAGGTGGCAACGATACATTTATTGCAGTATTCGATATAACCAACTAAATACATGTGCTAAAAATGGAAATAAATTTGAAAAGCTCATACATGTTAATTGATCATCGCACATGCCAGGAAAGATTGGCTAGAGTGGAATGATGGCGTCGGCAGTCGACATGCATCAATGAACTATCTCTTTATTAAAAGCATAAAAATATGATGACGTGGAAGGTGGGTGGATGGAAGATTAAGAAATGAAGTGTGTTGAAAAAGAATAATGTAGAAAGTGAAAGGAGAATTTGAACTTTATGTAAACATAAAGTTTTTATTATGGTCATGCTTCGAAGGAATTCTTATTGAAGAGATGCAGGAAGAAGGTTGACACCCTCTACTATAGGAAGTGTTACCTGTTGATCCTTTAAAACTGGCTGGTTGAATTGCTACAGGAAGCCTTCTTTTGTCTGTGGCTGGTGATACAACTTTAGTCTATGTCCATTGACAAGTAGCTTGAAGTGTATAGGGTTAATTTTGGTCAACTGGACTGCTCCATTTGTAAATACATGGCTTATTTTATATGGACCCAGCCATCGTATCTGTAGCTTGCCTGGTATCTCCTGGAATCTGGAATCATATAACAATGCCCAATCTCCAACTTTGAACTGCTTACTCTTAATACGGGTATCATGCCACTATTTTCTTTTCTTTTGGACAATTTCTGTGCACTACAGGGTAGACTTGCACATTTCATCCAAAGAATTGAGATGCAGCAAGTGCTCTCTCTGTGCTGTAGGAAGATCAATATTTAACTCCAGCGTTGTTCTTAATGTCTTGTGTTCAAACTCAATCGGTAGCATTCCTGTTTTACCATATAATAGTTCAAATGGAGTGAACCTTGTGGTGGTCTTCCATGTTATTCTATACACCTAGACGACTTCTGATAGTCTGCTGTTCCAATCTCGGTGATGCAAATGGACTGTCTTTGTTAAGATTGCTTCTATTTCTTGATTTGCAACTTTTGCTTGTCCATTGGCTTGAGGGTGATAGGGGCTTGATTTTTTATGTTTGATATTATATTCCTTCATGAGCTCTATTATCAGATTGGAAGTCAATTGTGTACCTTGATCAGTAACAAGTTCTCTTGGCATGCCATATCTTGTAAAAATTTCTTCATACAAAAATTTAGCAACTTTATGATCTCTGGTGTGCTTCATTGCTGTGACTTTGACCCATTTGGTCAGATAATCTGTGCACACTAGAATGTATGACTTCCCATTGGATGGCAGTTCTATTGGGCCAATAAAGTCCATGCCCCATTTATCAAATGGTGTTACCACCACCTATGGGTTTAAGGGCATTTCATCTGATCTTGTTGGTTGGCCCATTCTTTGACATTTGTCACACTTCCTTGTAT
>MU224087.1:125858-165562 GCA_018584345.1 Thuja plicata
GATGCCCCGGTCAATTGGGCTGTCATCTGAGAAGTATTACCTTTTTGAAATATCTCTAAATTTGTTTTAGGTTGCATGTACATTCCATAACACCTTTGAAGTGATAAGTTTTCTTGTAAAACTGTCTGTGAGGTTGAACATAAGATTGGAATGATCTTGACTCTATTGCCCGTGATACAATTAGGCACTGGTCTAATCAGTATTTGGATTATAGTTATTCAATTCATTGTTATAGTTTTGTGATATCTTATCTATCTTTTTATTTCAATTTACATACATATTTACTAAACATTCTTTCAACTACTTAAAGTATTTTAGTTTATAGTTTATGATATATTGCTTACAATTTGATTTATTCAAGCCTACTTACCATCTTGAGAGATCGGTTGAATTATGTACACAAGTTATCTGCTATAAAATGCCTTAAACAAGTAGACAGTGGTTAAGGTAAAGGTTCACCCACCTTGGTCTTTTAGAGCTAGAAGTGCAGGGGAAGAGGATCATAATTGATCAATCCCATTAGTTGGCCAAAAACAATTGGTTTTCCAAACATTGGATTGGCAAGTCCATAGGAAATCCAATTCAGCATTTTTGGGCACCAACAGGATCAGAAAGATGTTTTCTGACAAATGGTCTTCCCAAGGTGCCACTTCAACATTACACCTGGCACATCAGAGATAGGGCTCCACTTTTCCCATTTATGAGACATGTAGCCTCGATCCTCAGGGGATCAGATTTCTTCTTTCTCCTTCTCGACTCTCTTCTCAAGGCCGATTCTTCCATTCCACCTCTCTTGTCTTATTCTTCTGACATGACAGACCTTTTCCATCTCTAGGTCTTTTGTAGAGTGGCATAGGTAGTACCGGCCACCGGATAATGTATTTTATTGTAAAGTGTAAAATAAGTTAGGGTTAGGGTTAGATTGAAATATATGTATAAATAGTAAGTCTGACCTCATTCCAAGGGTCAACGAAATTGATGATTTTGTAGTCCATAGTAATAGAAAAGTAGTTTTTTTTTCATTTCTCAGTTACAGAGCTCAATGCTCCATAGTTTATAAGATTTCAGTAGTTAGATGCTCCCCTGGAGCCACCATTGTAGCACGCACCAGTGCTTGCTGGAAAAAATGTTAATGAAGAAGCATGCATTCTCTTAATGATGTTGTTGGCATTTTGTGTTCTGGGTTAACGGTATTTTATGCTTTGTGTTCTTCATGTCCTTTTCTCTAATACTTAAAGTAGATTAACGACCTCCTTTCCTTTGCTACTGATGAAATGTGAATTGATGGTTGTATGTTTCTTCGGTATTTAGTGTAGCCTGTTAGAGAATTGTTGATGTTTTGAATGTTTAGCATAACTATAGGTAGATAAAATATTTCTAACCCTACAATATCTTTTCATTTTATTTGTTAAGTGTACGTGCACTTGCAGGAACCCCCACTTACTTGAATCCCCAAAGAGAATGAGTTAAAGATAACCAGCTTTCCCCCTTGAAAATAGTCACATCTCCCAACCGAGACCCGCACCGTCGAGACCTGACTCTCACGTGCTTGGAGGCCTAGGGAATCTTATTTCCCTAACAACCTTTACAAGAAAAGTTGGCCATTACCCCAGTACCCAGTGACAACTTACCTCTGTTGTCAGACCCGATCACAAGAGTCCCATCAACAGAAACTGGTGCTAGAAGGAGGGCATGAACTCGTCCCCCTCTCAAGATTCTAATTTTACACCTCCCAAGGGTTCCCCAAGATATAGTTTTAGGAGTCAAGCCTTTAGTGGGATTAGGTCTTTCTCCCTAGAGAGATTTGAAAGAATCCTTAGATCATCCCCTAACCCCGAAAGGTTTTTCGAACTCAAGCCTCCTACTCAAAAGAAGGAGGCCCTGAAAACCACACCAGCCACTATTGTCTGGGGGTCTAGTGTACCATAGAATATCCAAACTTCCCATACAATCTTTGGGATCAATGTTCAACCTATTCAAAATTCAACTCCCCAAATGGCTGCATACTTCGGTAATACCGGCCCCCCTATGGGAACTTTTTCAGGCACAACCAATGACTTACCCTCGCACCCAGAAAAGATTTGCCCATGATATGAGCACCTAGGCTCATGAACCGTAGAGGAACACTTGCAGGCATAAAAATATGCCATGAACTGACATCAGATCCAACATGAAGATGTTGTGACTTGAATGTTTCCCCTGTCCCTGGGATAGGGCAAACTAAACTGGTACCTTAACCTTCTTGCCAACTCCATCAATAGTTGGCAGGACGTGGAGGATTCCTTCTTGGCTTCCTTTTGCATACATATGGACCCAGCTTGGTCCCATAGCCAGTTCATTTCCATCATAAAGGAACCAAATGAGCCCCTTACAACATTCAATCACCGGTTTCAGCGTGCCCTGAAGTGGTGCTCGAAAGAAGCAGGCCCCAAAAACCACACCAGCCACTATTGTCTAGGGGTCTAGTGTACCATAGAATATCCAAACTTCCCATACAATCTTGGGGATCAATGTTCAACCTATTCAAAATTCAACTCCCCAAATGGCTGCATACTTCGGTAATACCGGCCCCCCTATGGGAACTTTTTCAGGCACAACCAATGACTTACCCTTGCACCCAGAAAAGATTTGCCCATGATATGAGCACCTAGGCTCATGAACCACAGAGGAATACTTGCAGGCATAAAAAGATGCCATGAGCTGACATCGGATCCGACATGAAGATGTTGTGACTCGAATGTTTCCCCTGTCCTTGGGATAGGGTGAACTAAACTGGTACCTTAACCTTCTTGCCAACTCCATCAATAGTTGGCAGGACATGGAGGATTCCTTCTTGGCTTCCTTTCGCATACATGTGGACCCAGCTTGGTCCCACAGCCAGTTCATTTCCATCAGAAAGGAACCAAATGAGCCCCTTGCAGCATTCAATCACTGGTTTCAGTGCACCCTGACGCGGTGCATGAGCCCTTTCATTCCATCCTCGGAAGTAGCCATATAGACCTATCTCAACACAATGGACCCCTTTGTTTCCACTCTCCTCTAGAGAACAACCACCCTGGGCGACCATGATACTTTGGAAAATTTTTACAACCTAGCCTTAGAACTGTCCCGCGGCCTCAACAAATCCCCAGGCGGGATTGGGTAGAGTACACCATTCAACATGATCCGACGGAGCTATGTGCGCTGGAGATATAACCCCAATCTGGAAATAGATGCCCCCATGATGGTGATGAATCCCCCACCCCCACCGATAGACCAATAGGCCCAGTACGTTTATCCATCACAGACTAAGGAAATATCAGGTCTCAAATATTTCCCTTGGAACCTGCCATAGCAGAACCAACAATAGCAGTTATAACCATCCGGAGTGCCCTTCTTCCAGTCATCTGTGGTTGGAGGATTTTCGCCCTCAACTCTGGAAAATACTACTGCCCTCCCAAGGAACCAACAACAACAACCATCACATTGTGACACAAACACTCAGTTGACCACCGAGGTTGAGTCCCTCTAGCAAATTTTGTCCACCCTGACTGTGGACATGGGTCAACTGAAGGCGGGGTCTTATGCACCCCAAGACTCTAATTTCCAAAGAGGGTATATTTTCTCTGGCCAAAAAAACAACAATGCCAAAGGAAGAAACTTCAACAGTGGGCCTTGGCCCAGCCAACAACAATGGAACAATAACACAAACACCGGAGGTCCACCCCCGAACCAAAATGCCAATCAAGGTGGTGCTAGACCATCCCATTTCACACTAGTCGCAGACTTCCAGCCCATGACCAATTGGTGTAGATTGCATGACATAGGCTCCCACAATGAGGTAAACTATGCCACGCTAGAGAAGGTCATCATGATCTCCCAGCTAGACAGACAAAAAACATCTAACCATACTCCCCCAGAACCTCTTGTGCAAGAGCCAACTCATGGTGGATTCACCTGTGAGACCGTCTTCTTCGGATCCTCCAGAGAAGATGAAGAAGAATCTAAATTTTAGGGATTCTTTGATGAATCAATTTTGGCCTTTGAGGCCAATGCCTTCACCAACCCATGACCTCCTTACAACACGTGGAGCTAGGCTAGTAAAGGACTAGTTTACATGCCGACACCTCCTGCCAAGGACACTCCTCCCCGAGACAATACAACTAATTGGTCCATCCCTCTAAAAGGTTCTAGCTCTAACCAAGAAAAATTCCCGGCTAAGGGAAGCCACCAATTCTTAGGAGGAAGGTTTGACATTACAAAGGCGTTAGAACAAACCACCACCTCCATGACCTTGATGGAGGTTTTGCTAAACTATCTCAAGAAAAAGAGGTCTCTGCTAAAACTCTTAGGAAACTTGAAAGTTGTCAGTCACCCACCCAAGACTATCCCTTTAGAGGACGCCAACGTGGTTTTCATTCAGGGAAATAATGAAGATCCTCCATTCCTACTAGGCCTAAACATACAAGGCAAAAATATACACAACTACCTATTAGATTATGGGGCTTTGAGCAACATCATGCCCTTATCCATATGCCAGAAGCTTGGATTCTGACCCACCCCATCTAATGGCGTAGTGATTCAATTGGATAAAACTACTATGAAAATGGTGGGAGAATTAAATAACATCCTGATATAGCTCATCCAGGAGCCCAGAATAGCCATCATAATCGATATCCAAGTGGTGGACATCCCAGAGACTTACAAGATGTTATTAAGTCAAAACTGGTCTAAGTCATTAAATGGATACTTTTTGACCAACTTCTCCCACTTGTGGCTCCCCTGGGAAGGAGAATCAAAGAAGATCTAGGTTGAGAGTGAGCCCCGGATGAAGCAGGCCCTTACCAAAGTTGAGAGGGTTAATAAGGTCTTCTTCTCTGAGATCTCCCCTGGGGTGTACCAACCCCTTGAAATATTAATGTTTGATTTCACCCCGGGAGAGGATCCCATAGTTCTGTAGAGGACCCAGGACCTAGAAGAAAATTTGAGGGTTGAGGTTAACTTTCAGGGTGCTACAGCGACCCCCACTACATTCTTGTCTGGCACTTGGTGCCAGGTGCACTATCAGAAACATTTAGAGCTAGAGTGTGAGCCTTGCCTTTCCATCGCTACCCGACACATTGATGCCTTTTAGAACAAATAACATATAGTTGATTCCCTAGAATCCAGTATTTCTATTGTAAGCACTTCTCTAGTGCCATTTCCCCGGGGATCTCAATTCCAAACTATTAGAAATATTAATTTCTACTCCTAAGGTTTATTTTATCATATTCGTCATTAGATGTCTCTAGAATTTTAGTTTTAGGTTTAGGTATTTTGGCTATGTCGGCTGTAGTAGTTTCCAGAACTATGTATTTTCCAGAACTTTGTATTGTCGGCTAATGTTAGATGTTTCTAGATTATTATAAACTTCCTATAAAAGGGAGTGCTATGTATTCATTTGATGTATCAAAAAGTCAATGAAATATAATTAATTTTATTGTGCCGCAGCACATTGTGTTCCATGTGTTCCATCTTTTTATTATCGTATGCCTCTGCCCTCCCATCAAATTGGTATCAGAGCCAATGGTAGAAGAGCCTAGAGAGGCAGATGAATCTGAAGGAGTATTTTCTAATGAAGACAATGAAAAGAGGCGGCTGCATCATTAAAATTTGAGTAATTATGTTTTCTAAAAGTTGGTTATTGAAGTAGATATGCGCTGCTAAGGAGATTTTGTATCTGTCACTTTGCAGCCGGTCAAACAAAAATCAAAGTATTGAAAGTTTGATTTCTACAGTAAAAAGATTTGAGGATTGTAAATTTCAAAAGCTGAGAACATGTTGGAGAAAAGATCAATTTGTTTCTCAAGTTGTGGAGGAAGCTGCTACGAGATCGTGAGAGGATGAGGTGAAGAATCTGCCATCCAAATTTTTTTTTTGAAAAATGATAGACCCTCCAATTTAAGCTGAACAAGATTGCGGTAATATCTCTGATATTCTGTCAAAATTACATTGGTGTGTTGCTGCTGAGGGAGATCAGTTAAAGGTAAATCAGATTGTGTGTTATTAAATCAAATGTTTATTGTACAGATAATTCTAGAAGATAAAATATTGTTAACTTCTTAAAAAAACAAAAAAAGGCTGAGAAAAGAACCAAGAGGGTGTAGTTATTAACTGCTGGATCATAGTGGTATTTATTGCTATTGACAAAGTGGTTTTAGATTTGTGTGTTATCAAGATTGAGAAGACTATCCAGGAATACACGATTGTAATTTAAGGGGGGAGTCCAAAAACGATACAGCAGTAGCTGTTGAAGAAAGAAGAGACACGAAGTTTCTAGAAGGCAATTAAGGTGAGTTTAATTGTTTATTATAATGGGAAAGCAAGGTAAAAGGGTATTGAAAGAAAATGTAAATCTAATTTCTGAGATTCGGGTTTTAGAAAGAGAATTAAAGGAAGAGCGTAGGAAAAGGATTATAATTAAAAAAGAAATGGGTGATGAAAACTATAGACTTTCAAATGAAATTAATGACTATAAAGAGAGAATTAAAGAATTGGAGGATACATTTAATTTTGTGAAAGAGCTTAATGATTTAAAGATAAAGGAATGTTGTGAGTTAGAAGAAAAATTAAAATTGTTTGATGAGATTAATAAAAAGAATGAGGAATTAGAAGAAAGATTAAAATTGTTTAATGATATTGACAAAATAAATGAAGAGTTAATGGAAAAGATGAAGAAATTAGAAGAAGAGAATTGTTTGTTGAAAGGAGAGAATGAATGTTTAAAGTCAAAACTATCAGTTCATGATACTTCTTGTAGTACAAATGATTTGAATCTGGCATTTAAATGTGATTTTACTGAAGTTGTTTGTGAAAAAGAGTGTAATGATGAAAATATAAGCTGTAATGATAATGCAAATATTTTCAGTTGTTTTGATGGCAATGTTGGTTTGAAAATTAAAAAAAAAATGGGATACAAAGGTAAAGGATTGGGCAAGCATGAGCAAGGAATGCAGAATCCAATTGAGCAAACAATGAGGCCAAAATATGAGGGCCTTGGATATGGCATAGGAAGACGTAAGAATGATATAGATATACATAAAGCACTTCAAAGAATGCAAATTGTGCAATGTTCACATTGTAATAGAAAGGGTCATATAAAGGATAAATGTTGGGACTTAAATCCCTGTAGTATCTGTGGTTTGAAGAGTCACTGTGAAAATACATGTTGGAATAGAGAGCACAAGAAAGATTCTATGATAGGATGCATGAAATTGGATTGTGGATGGAGCTATGGATCGAGTTGGCAAACTATTACAGGTATGATCAAGAACTTGTTCAAGTATAAAAGTTCATATGTAAAAGATGATGGCAATAATGGCAAGTTTAAAAGTACAACAAATATTTTTGGCATGACATCTGTAAATGGCAAGATTTCAGAAAGTTGCAGATTAAAGTTTTGAAGGACTGCCGTAGCAGTGGGAGAAGAATGAGAGAAAGGCATCATCAAATTGACAGATCGTAGAGATGGTTTGAAGTTTGAAAGAGTTGGACAAAGTTAAAAGCATCATCAATTGTTGAAGAATAAGAGAATGACATTTTGGCATCAGGAAAATGAAAGGATTTGGAAAGGACATCATAAAGAAGATAACAGGCAACAGATAAAGGAATTTGAATGCCGCAGCATTTGTGGTCAAAATTAAGGGAGGAAAATCTTGATGTAATATTTTAAATGTTGATGTAACTTATAGTAGAAATTAGGGGGGAGTGTTAGAAATATTAATTTCTACTCCTAAGGTTTATTTTATCATATTCGTCATTAGATGTCTCTAGAATTTTAGGTTTAGGTTTAGGTATTTTGGCTATGTCGGCTGTAGTAGTTTCCAGAACTATGTATTTTCCAGAACTTTGTATTGTCGGCTAATGTTGGATGTTTCTAGATTATTATAAACTTCCTATAAAAGGGAGTGCTATGTATTCATTTGATGTATCAAAAAGTCAATGAAATATAATTAATTTTATTGTGCCGCAACACATTGTGTTCCGTGTGTTCCGTCTTTTTATTATCGTATGCCTCTGCCCTCCCATCACAAACCGCTTCGGAGGCAAACCTCACCCATGCACCATCAGTGCAGGAGGAAGCTCCTCCCAAGTCTCCCAATGATAATCCAAAAGTTGCTCCATCTCCCCAGCTCCAGACTACAAGAGATGATCTGTGGACCCTTAAGTTTGATGGGTCCTGATCCAAACAAGGCAATGGGGCTAGGGTAGAATTAGTCAACCCGCGAGGGAAATCCTTCCTCATATCCTACAGGCTATAGTTCAACTACACAAAAAATGTTATGGAGTATGAGGATTTGGTCCTTGGACTCTTATTTGCACTAAGGAAAGGAATCACTCGCCTCCAGGCTCTGGGTGATTCAGAGTTGATTGTCAAACAAGTCTGGAGTCAGTACACATGTCATGATAATAGGCTAGCCGCATACTGCAATCAGGCATGGAGCCTTATTAAATATTTTGATGCCTTTGGCATCGATCTCATTCCCCGGTGACAAAATTATGTCCCAGATGCCCTCGCTATTTTTGCCAACACACTTGAGCCTATGGCTGGCTCATGACTCCAGAGATTTTCCATGGAGATGATCCCCACCCCATCCATTCCAGATAATGTCACCCACTTTTAGGTTATTGAGGATGATCAGTATATCCTAGCCTTCATGGCCAATGTTGGTGTCTTCAAGGATCAGATAGTGGAGGAATGAGACCATGATGATACTGGGTAGGATGATGAAGATGATGGGATCATGGACCTACCTACCAACACCATCCTGAAGTGGATGGTCACACTTGAACATATCTTTGACTCAGACCCTCGAGGCTGGGAAATGATATTATCCTCCTCTAAGGGAGGAAAATTTGAGAAAGTAAACATCGGCCAGCCTGGTGAAGAAAATATGATACACATTAGTACCTCCTGCTTCCCTGAGGAGAAGGGGAAGATTCTCGTGGTTCTCTAAGAATACATAGACATGATCACATGGGGATATAAGGATTTGAAGACATTCAACACATCCATTATGACTCATACCATCCCCTTGAAACCTGATGCTAAGCCTTTTTGGCAAAAGCAATGACCAGTAAACCTGCTGATTGAGCCTCTAATTCGTCAAGAGGTGGAGAAACTTCTGTCAGCCTGGATAATCTTTCCAATTTGGCACACTACGTGGGTTTCCAATTTGGTCCTTGTTAGGAAGAAGAGTAGTGAAATTATCCTTTGCATGGATTTCTAAAATTTGAATAGAGCCTCCAAGAAAGATAATCACCCTCTCCCCTCACTAGATGAGGTGTTGTAGATAGTGAACAGATCCCAGATGATGTCTTTCTTGGATGGATACTCTGGATACAACCAATTCATGGTTAAATATGAAGATAGAGAGAAAATGATGTTCACCACCAAGTGGGGAACATTTGCATATCGGAGGATGCCCTTTAGCTTAATTAATGTAGGGGCCACATTTCAAAAGGCTATGGACATCGCGTTTGAGGGACTTGTGAACTGGTGCATAATCATCTACATAGATGATTTGACCATTTTTTCCCGAGACAGGTGTGACCACTCCGCCCACCTCACCTATATTTGTGAGAGATGTCACCGATATAGAATATCCCTTAACCCCAAGAAGTGAATATTCAAGGTCACTAAAGGGAAGTTGCTCAAGCATATTGTCTTTGAGAAGGGTATATCTATCAACCCTGAAAGAGTTGAAGCGCTGCTAAATTTGCAAATGCCTGATAGAAAGAAAGAGATGCGATCTTTCTTCAAAAAGATCAACTTTGTCTAGCGATTCCTCACTGGATTTGATGAGATAGTCAAGCCACTCAATGAAATGATGAAGAAAGACACCAAAATTGAGTGGATTCCTAAGGCAAAGTGGGAATTTGCTAAAATTAAATAGATGATAATTGAGGAGCCTGTCCTGGCTAGTCCAGACTACTCCCTTCCATTTTACATTTACTCCTTTGCTTCACCACATTCTGCAGTGGCATTATTGACCCAAAAGGTTGAGGGGGAAGAAAAACCCATAGATTTCATGAGCTCCCCCTTCAAGAATGCTGAAGTCTGGTATTCATCATTGGAAAAGTAGGCCTTTTCTCTTGTTTGTGCTGTGAAGAAATTATGGCATTACATTCTCTAGAGAAAGGTACATGCTATCATCCCAGACCAGGCTGTGAAATCTCTGCTAATGCAGAGTGAACTAGGTGAAAGAAGGGGGAAATGGATGGCCATCCTCCAAGAGTATGACATGGAAATACAACTCATGAGGATAGTCTGAGGCCAGGGATTGAGTCGAGCGATGGCAGAAGAGAATCCCCACATAGAATGTCAAACTTACATAATGGAGTCTATCACTCGAGACCCATGGTACACTGACCCGGTGTACTTATTATTAAACAATAGATGCCTAGAGGGGTTACCTCCCAACAAACACCATGCCCTGTAGATGAAAAGTGCCCACTTCATGATTAAAAACTTTGCACTTTACTACAGGAACTATGAGGGAGTGTACCTTCGGTGCATTGATAGGGACCAAGTTGCGAAAATTATTGAAGAATTTCATAGGTAGTTTGTTACTGGGCATGGCTCAGCTGATGCCACCGCCCACCAGATCCTTTGGGCCAGATATTATTGGCTTTGCATATTTAAATATGTTTATACTCATGTCTAAAGATGCCATACTTGGCAAACCGTAGCACATTATGAGTGTAACCTGGCTATGCCTCTACAACCAGTCTTTGAGGCTAGGCGCTTTACCCAATGGGCATTTGAATTTATTGGGGAAATCAACCCCAACTTATCTGCAAACCACTGATACATATTGAATGCAACCGATTACTACACCCGGTGGTCTGAGGCCATACCTTGCAAAAATAACATGGCGGATGTACTTATCAAATTCCTGAAAGAAAACATTGTCACAAGGTTCGGAATGTCCTTTGCTATAGTGTGTGACAATGGTCTGGCATTTTATTTGGAAAAACTACTTGAATGGACCTATGATCAAAAGATCACTCTAAATTTTTCTAGAAACTATTACCCCTAGGGGAACGGTGTTTTTGAATCAACGACCAAAATTTTTCTTGAAGTAATCAAACACCTGCTAGACCAGAACCCCTGGGATTGGGATCAAAAGCTGAGATTCACCCTCTGAGTGGATCACATTTAAATTAAGGCCACCCTAGGAACATCCCCATTTCATCTACTTTACGGCTAGAACCCAGTTTTCCCAATCAACTTACAAATGCCAGTTTTGTAGTTTATGCAGGAATTTGGCAACCGGGATAACATTGTGGAGGTTTGGCTCTTAAATATGGTGTGGATGGAGGAACAATGAGATGTGGCCCTTGAAAATTTCATGTGTCACCAAGCAGTGGTAAAATGATGGTTTGACTGTAGAGCCCAATACAAGGCCTTTTAGATTTTAGACTTAGTCTTGCTGTGGGACAAGGCCTGGGAAAAGAAAGGAAAGCACACCAAGTTCCAAAGGCTCTGGCTTGGACCATACCTAATCTCAGAGATTTGCAAGGAAAATACCTACCACCTTAACACCATGACTAGAGAACCAATCCCATTGCCCGTCAATGGGCAGTTTCTCAAACATTACTTCGAATGAGGTCAGTTTTCCCAAAGTTGTATTTTATGTAACGTTCTCTTTCTTGTAAATATTTCTTTCCCAGTGCCTCGTTGAGAGGTGCCTTGCTTTGTAAATAGTCTTACTGGCCATCCTTTGAGATTGCCCCTTTTCTTTTGTTGTCTTTTGTTTTCAGGTCCCTTCATTTTTCTCTCCCTCTTGTGAGGATTGGTATGCTTCACATAACATCTGGTCTCTGGGATGTTGCCTTCAATGTGACATAACTTAAGAATCTATTGTTAGCATGATGGAATCGGTCTAATCTCTGGAATTATTTTGTAAGCTTGGTAGAAAATTATGAGTAGTCTTCATCAGATTTATCCCTGGAAGTCCAGTAATTAGTTAAATTAAAATTCTAAAGGAACAAGTAATCAGACACATCGAGGGTAGATCGGTTGCACTAGTGGTTGACCCAAGTCTAAAATTTAAAGATTCTTTCTAGGTTCAGAGTTTTCCATCCCCATTTAGAAAAATTAATGTGGGTGGAAGGGTGAAAGAAGTACCACCATTAAATTTAGCTAAGCTTAAGCTTGATGGTGAAAGAAGTATTGCCCTCCCACCCAGAAACATACAAAATAACAAGAAAAAGAAATGGGATAAAACTCTTGTCTCCTGGAGAAATGAGTGAATTTGATGACTTTGGGGTTTGATAGACTTAGTGCCTCCTCTCTGCTTCTCCCATAGGTCATTGGCTTGATTTCCTTCCAAAGCACACACTTCACCACTGATGAAAGGATCACGGATTGGATCACGTATGACCGGATTTTCTTAGACGTTTCACACCTTGCAAGTAAGATGGTTCGAGAAACGATTTGTTCCAGCTTTGCTAACCAAAGATTCTATAGTTCTCAAATATGCTAAGACATTCATCCCAGATAGTCACCATTTGTTATGCCCTGCATCCTCGTCCCTACATTTTGTGTGCAAAATGTTGGGTCCCCCTTTTTTATTTTTTTCTTTTGGCTCTTGCCTTGTCATTTTGCCTTTGTTTCTTTGTTTTCTTTCTCCTAGTTTTCTTTCCTGTGGTCTTAGTTTTGCTTTGTGTTTTTGTCTTTCGTGTTGCTGGGACCCTATCCCAAAGTTGGTCATTCCTTGTCCAGGAGCTGGACCCCAGACTCCGGGATTCTCTGCCATGATGTCTTCTTTTCGTAAGAAGGTATGGTCTCATAGAATCCCCGGGCCTAGAGACCAGAGGTCTGCTTGTTCTAGAGTTTTCAGAAGGAAAGGTAACTTTCTTTTCACCTTGGCTATAAATAGGAATCACCTGTCATTTTCATAGTTACCGCAATAAAAACACTTAAGTGATTTTAGAGCGATTTGAGCGAGGTTAAGTGTGAGTTATTTGGAGCTGTTCTGAGCAATTACCAACTATTTTTAGTGCTAGTTTGTGATCATTTGGAGGTGGAAGCTGTTGCAGAGTGTATAGAGCCTTTCCTTCCTTGCACTTCTTTGGATTCTAGGTTGGTGTTCCTATTTCTTCTTCCATTTTTCTACTTTTTCATTGTGTTTTTGGTTTGCATTTTCTATTTTGTTTCTATTTTGTTTCTGCACTTTGGTCATTTGGTTCGCCACCCATTGATGGGTCGGCTCTGCCAAAGGGTTGTCCACCCTTTGTGTAGTGTAAAATATTGTATATGTTGTACATTTTTAGCATTGATTTGTTAGGGTAGCTTCTCTGCGTCTGTTGTTGATATGTATATTTAGTGTATATTGATGTATATCCTCCATTTTTGTGTATATATCCTTCAGCCCCACTGTAAGTTAGATGTATATTTTGTGTGTATTCACTTGGTCTTGTAGCGAGCTCATTGTGCTCTATTTGCATTTCACCCATAGCTGTGAGCTTGTTCCAGGCAAAATACCACCTGGTTGAAACTTGGCTCTCGGCTGGTTTCAACCAGGCAATTTTCTCTCTCCTCTGTTGGCCAACTTTAATGCTTCATTTATGTCCCACATATGCATTCAAGGTTGTCCAAGTGGCCTTCACTTTTTTCATGTTTGGATAGTTAGCACCGCCGTCACCATAACTCCCCACTTATTGCATAGCCACATGACGTCCACGTGGGCCTGATGGCTCACTTTTCGCTTGCATCTTCTAACGGTTAGTTTTCCAGACCCCAGGTCTTTTATCTTCACCAGCCCATGTCTTACTCCCATCAAGTATGCTAGAAACACCAAACCTGGATAGGGGTTAATTTTCTAAGTTTACATTATATATATACTTTTCAGGATTTTTGAACCCAAACTAACTTTTCAGGAAAAGGACGTGCCTCTGTGGTAAGATCTCTGGATCCTAGAATTTTTTTTTATCTACAAATTCTAATGGTCACCTTGCATTGCAAAATTTTAGAACACCACACCTTCATCATGTCTGAGGCTTTCACATCTTCACCACCTAGGAGTCTGAAACTTCCTTCCACAGTGGTCACCAGAGCAACCATCAGATCTAAAATTGAGAGGGCCTTCAAAAAATTTCCTTTCAGCATGAAGTACTTAAGGGACAACACCATTATGTGATAAAAGATTGAGTCCCAAGTTCATTTAATTACCGACACTAGCATCAGAATGTGGGCTGAGATGCAAGCCTTGGTCAAAATAATGTTCATTCAACGATAGTCCGGGGATCCGCTGGCGATCAGAGTCGGGGATTCCAGGATTCTAAAGGCCGCCTATTTCCCATGCTAAGTGTAGGCCCCATAGCTCATTCTCACACTTGCAGCATATTATAACTCTTCCATCTAGGCCATCATGCTCGCAGCCTCGGTCTCGACCGGATATCCCACCCCCATGGTGTCTCTCAACACCGCTACTTTTTGGGTAGGTTTGGGGATTCCTCAGTTCGATAACCCAATTATAATGACCAGAGCTGATGCCTTAGCACAATTTCAGTAGCTGGAGGTCATAGCTTGGCAATACATGAACAACCATTGGCTCAAGAGTCCAAAGAGGGACCCCAAGAAAATGAAATTAGAGATCCCCTGGTATGAGTTTAAAGAGAGTATCCAGATGGGGATGATATCACTATGCCAGATCTTTGGGCAACCCCATGCCTGAGAGTTCTCAGGGTGGATGTACTACTTTTTTCTTGGCATCACCACTGGTGGGGAATACTTTGATTGGGCTGCCATTATTTCAAACCATGTAGATTCTTAGTTCCTTCAGGTGGCCCAAAAGTGAAAGTTTTATATGACCTCTTATGTTCTCTAGGCCTTAGCACAATAAAGACCCATCACCAACGAGCTACTCACATCAGGTGTACTTGGGATTGGCCCAATTTAGAAAGCTCCCTAGGATTATTTCCTACAAATTCAATGGGAGGCCAGTTTCCCCAGTTTCTACTAGGTGAATGACGCCTTCGTCTATTACAACCTGCTCACACCTACCCGGGATGCAGGGTACCACCTCTCCAAGGAGGCAATGGATCGAGTTAGAAGTTATGGCCATTACTACATCCAATTCCAGTAGCATACCTATATAAGGATAACCAACTTCTCTGAAAAGCCTTACTTATTACCCAAACATTGTGGGAACAAGATAATTCTCTTAAAATATTGCAAGCAAATCTTGGAGCTGCATGCCTTGTACACTTTGAAGAAGGTGACAAATGTTCCATTCCCAATCACTTGTGGGAATTACTTATGCAGTCTGGCCACAGCCAAGGAGGCAAACAGTGAGCTCAAGAGCCTAAAATTGGCAGAATTCTATCTAGCATAGAAGAACTTTGATCCGCTAGGCAAAATTGCATTGGCACTTCCCCGAGCATCAGAGCCCCATCGATATCACACGGAGGACTTCTGGGAAGATTACCAGAATGATGTTGAAGTTTGGAGTTGACACTACATCCAGATGACTATGGGGATGATGGAAAGGTTGAAGCTCTAGAAATTTCTAGATGACTTCTTAGACATCGGATCCACAATAGATCCCCAGTACAAGGCAAAGGGGATTGATAATTTGGCCCTCCCACTAGTAGAATGGAACATCCAGAAAGGTGCCTACTATTGAAGAAATCACTCGCAACATGGTCGAGTGTTGCCATAAATACTTTAAGAGAGTATGCCCTAGGAGTACCTGCAGGGCTGCCCCAACAATACAAAGGCTAACTTTCAAGGTTGAAACCTCCTCTGGGGCTGAAACCTCTTCACAAGGAGGGGATAAAGGAAAGGGAATAATGGGAACTCCAACTCCGCAGGAGACCCCCATAAAGGAGCAATTGAAACAATTGCTGGCATCCTCTTAGTAGATGAATGATAGAATAATCACACGGTTGGCCACTCTGGCCCTCATGATTGGACCTATCCGTCCTCCCTCTTCCCCTTCACTGGAAACATTAATGGTCAGAGCAACAGGAATGGATGCGGAAGAGGAGAAGGTGGTCTTAGGGGATGCAAGGCCTCCTTTGGTCACCAGGCAGAAGAAAAGGCTTAATCCAAAGCTAAAGACAGAACCAGAGCTTGGGATGCTACAAATCCCATAAGTAGAAATCCTTTCTTCCGACTCCCCAGAGCCAGAGAAAGAACTAGAGCATGCCCACGTCCTAGAAAATCCTCCAACTCAGGAAGAATTTGATGATGTATTCAAGGCTGACAAATTTGTAAATTTGTAGGGATATATCGCATAGCCAAAGGAGGAAATCCCAGAGCACAAGGAAGCTCTAGAATAGGAACTTGTGCAGGAGCAGAGGTACAGATGGAAGAAGAAATGGGAGCAGAGCAAGAGATGGCCTCCAAAGTCCTAGATATATAGTATATGGGAGTATTAGGCCAACAGAAGCAAAGTGAACAAATGGCATTGGTTCAAGAAATTGGACCTACGCGAACAACCATGACCCCAATCATCATGTTCCAAACGCCGCTCCCGAAGGTAATATTTGGGGAGGTAATCATTGCGGCCCAAATGTTGAATCTTGGCCCGTTGCCTCCCCTACTACCAGAAGATGTACCGATAGAAGAAGTCACCCCAGCAATAGAGGCTGAGGAAGAACAACAATAGGAAGAAGAAGAAAACACTGAGGGAACTAATGAGGACCCAAATATTGCTAAAGATATAGATGGGGCAAAGGACACACCAGAGCAGATGTTTCCGGTGAGATAGAAGATATAGGGAAAGAGCCAGACAAGGCTCATACTATTGAGGAGGCACAATAGGATATTGGGGAGAAGTCACAAGAGAATATTTTGGATGTAAAGCCACCCCGCCCGCCATAGTGGTTGGTGGAATCTTGAAAGAAAAAAGGCCCCATCAACACCTAGAGCCCATCTTTCTTTGGAAAAGATGATGGCTTAGGAACAAAACCTGCCTAAAGTTAAGAAAGCCCAGATAGTTAACACTCTTCAAACCAAGCCAAGAAAAGAAATAGTCATAGTAATTGCAACACCTTCCCTAGATGCAGACGAGGAAATGGCTGAGGATAGAGATTATAATGTCACATAAGTATCACTGGGGAAGAGAGGAAAACAGGGTGAATTAGACTTGTTGAAAGAAGTAGCCAAGGCAGTAGAGGATCGCTACAAAAAATAAGCTCAAAAGTTCAAGGTAGAATGGGAGAAAAATGCAAACCTCATGGGTTTTATGACTGAGCTGGCCTGGCCTATTAGCGTTATTCCTTCAGGGGCCTCTACTTCAGATGCACAGCTTCCGTAGAGTGATATAAACTCATTATGGGCAATGAAGAAAAAGGCCCAAGCTATTGATGAATGGGTCACCTTGCAGTTGGGAAACACCTAACATTTCTTGGTGTCCACACTCCCAAATTTATATGCAGCCCAACATGTATTACATCAGGCCGAAACCACCATCAGCATATGGGAGGGGGACATCGAGAATTATGAGGCATGGAAGGCTGAACTAGAGGAACTCATCGGCCTCGGAGAGGAGATTGTTTCTGAGTTTGGAATTTTAGGAGAAGAGTCATTTGATTTTGTGAGGACCCAGCACTCTAGACTTGACCTCACATTGGGGGTAATCAAGAAACTAGTGGGGAGTCTGTGGGATAAGGTTAATGCAGTCAAATATTCTTTCAATTTATACAAGTCTTTTGTTTCGAAGGTCTTCAGAGCTGATCCGTTCAGCACTGACACATGCACGCTAGAGGAATATGTTTTGGGGAAGTTTAATGAATTAATGGAGTCTAGGTATCAATCCCTGGAGGGGATAGATGGAGCCAAAATGATGCGAATAACTTGCATGATACTCAGTGGTCACGATGCGGCAAAGATGGCCGATGAATTTAAGGGATATGTTCCAGACCTGGGAGAATAGATTGAGGTGGCCAAGTACCGGTGGGCTAGACTTAAAGACATTGATGAAGATGGAATTTCCCATCTCCTCCAGACCTTCAATGATAGTAAGCAACAATAGAGATTCTCTAGGGGCCAGATAAAACCTAAGTGTTTTGTATTCTTTATTCTTTTGGAAAGTAAGTTCCCAGATCCTGGAATCCTGGATCCTACATTTTTTATTCTTTCAGTGACCTGTGTCTTGGTCCCCAAGGCTGACCGGTCACTTTCAAAGAAGTTAATAAAGGTTGCCAAAAGGTGGATAGCTACATCAAGGCATGTCAGATCGACAAGATGTTTTCTGACAGATGGTCTTCCCAAGGCACCGCTTCAATGTTACACCTGGCAGATCAGAGATAGGGCATCACTTTTCCCATTTAGGAGACATGTAGCCTCAATCCTCAGGGGATCAGATTTCTTATTTCTCCTTCTTGGCTCTCTTCTTGAGGCCAATTCTTCCATTCCATCTCTCTTATCTTATTCTTCTGACATGATAGACCTTTTCTGTCTCTAGGTCTTTTGTAGAGTGGTGCAGGTAGTACCGACCACTAGATAATGTATTTTATTGTAAAGTGTAAAATAAGTTAGGGTTAGGGTTAGATTGACAGATATGTATAAATAGTAAGTCTGACCTCATTCCAAGGGTCGGCGAAATTGATGATTTTGCAGTCCATAGTAATAGCAAAGTAGTTTTTTTTTCATTTCTCAATTGCAGAGCTCAATGCTTCATAGTTTTTAAGATTTCAGTAGTTAGATGCTCCTTTGGAGCCGCCATTGTACCACACAATAGTGCTTGCTAGAAGAAATGTTAATGATGAAGCATGAATTCTCTCAATGATCTTGTTGGCATTTTGTCTTCTAGGTTAACGATATTTTATGCTTTATGTTCTTCATGTCCTTTTCTCTAATGCTGAAAGTAGATTAACGACCTCCTTTCCTTTGCTATTGATGAAATGTGAACTGATGGTTGTATGTTTCTTTAGTATTTATTGTAGCATGTTAGAGGATTGTTGATGTTTTGAATGTTTAGCATAACTATAGGTAGATGAAATATTTCTAACCCTACAATATCTTTTTAGTTTATTTGTTAAGTGTACGCGCGCTTGCAGGAACCCCCACTTACTTGAATCCCCAGAGAGAATGAGTTGAAAATAACTAGCTATCCCCCTCAAAAATAGTCACATCTCCCAACCGAGCCCCGCACTATCGAGACCTGACTCTCACGTGCTTGGAGGCCTGGGGAATCTCATTTTCCTGGACAACCTTTATAGGCAAAGTTGGCCGGTACCCCGGTACCCGATGACAACTTACCTTTCTTGGTGGACCCGGTCACAAGAGTCCCGTCAATAGATGGGAGGAGAAAGAATGATTGGAGGGGGATTAGCTAATTAGGGTTAATTAGCTAATTAAGAAGAATTAGTATGTGAGAAGGGGTTCGGATGAGTTTGAACTCAGGGTTGGATAGTTGAGATTGGTTAGGTTTGAGGGAATATTAATGAAATGAATTGTTGTAATAAAATATTTACTCAATAACAGGGATTTAATTAATCATCTAAGCTTTTGATTGCTCTGTAATAATTAATTAGGACTGTAGGCAAATTGAATCAATTTAGGCTAGGGGATTGATTTTTCAAGTGAGGAGGTATGATTAGGATTTCATTTAATTCCTTTTAAATTAATTACCTTAGCTAGGTATTGATTTGAATTGAATGAATTGGTTTGATTGGATTGGCTAAAGTGATTAATGTAAATTAGTGATTAGATCACTTAGGAGAATAAATCTGATTCAGATGAATTATGCTAGTCGATTAAGGAGTTTTCTGGACATAATTGGGGGTATGGTCACACTTAGGGAAAATAGGGTCTATGGTCAGAGCAGACCAAATCTAGGTGGTTACAAGGAGTATCATGTAGAGACTGGTTAAGTTCTACTTTGTTAATATCTTTAGCAACACTGTTTAGTGTGCACTCGGTTAAGAGATATACAAAGGATTGTTAAATCCACCTTCTCAAAGGATTTATTCTATTTGCTACACTTGTTAGAATGTAGTCAAAAATATTTATTGACCTGAGTATATGCAATCTACAATTGTTGATTAATGATCCAATAAAGTTCACATGTATAATTACCACCTATGGTGATTGATCAATACCTATGTTTTTCTTAGTAGCCTTGAATATTGTTCTTGATAACTTATTTTGTCTTTGGCTTTCCCTCTGCATAAAATATAACTCTAATCCATATAAGTTTCTATGGCTGCAAACGTCATCACATCCATATGTTCTGATTGATTACACATCTATTTATACAATGAGTTTTACCCAAATGAGTTTCACGTATAACAATGATAACTCTATGATCACAGGTTTACAACTTGACCTTGTCTCCTAGTTTGCATGTTTCTAATTAGTTATAATGATTAAAACAATTACAATAAAATTTCTTGTCCTTCAAGAAATGGATTTAAAGCAAATAAAAAAAGCTAAATATAAAACACAAGTCTTTTATCTGACGTGGAAGTCAAATCCAAATTTCTCAAGATTTATAACTGTCTCTTGGTAGACTGGTGGTCGGGTTGCTCTGTAGTCTATCGGGTTCCTCTGTTATCTGTTCTATCAAGTTACACTGTAATCTTCTTGTTAGGTTCCTTTGTTGGGTTAATCTATCAGGTTCTTCTTGTAACATTTTTGGGTTGTACTAGTAAACTGTGGCGTCAGGTTCCCTTGTGAACTTGTCTATTGGGTTGTACTAAACTTGTGTTTTAGTGTGGGTGTTACTGATGGATAAAAACTATTTTCCTTTGCATACTAATGGAAAAATATGTCTTCAATCTCACCCTTTGACATTAGTATCAAAAACTGATATGTGTGAAAACTAAAATGTTTAGTAATGTACACCATGTGTTCAACTAGTTAGTATGACTCCTCCTATGTATATTCTCTGGTATATTATATGCATATACACTTTGAATTTATACTATTCTCCCTTTTCACCTTATCTTCCCCTTTTTTCATATCATTTTCCTCCTTTATTCATATCATTTTCCCCCCTTTTTTGATAGTAAGGTAAAAGGTGTAATTACTTACAGCTTGTCAAAAATGTGGGAATGAGAGTTGTTCATGTCTTCCATCATATTCTCCCATTTTTCTTGAAAGTTTTCTAGGGCCATTTTCTCCAATGTAATCCTTGCGTGCATATAATAGATGTTGTTAGTGATAGACATCTCCAACATCAGTGAAAGACATCTCCGGGGTGGCTATCAATTATCTAGCCATAGTCATATGTTGTTGCATTAGTGTAAGATTGGGTAGTAGTAGAGCCTATAGCTTAGTTACCTCATCTCTGAACTTTGATTATGCCTCTTGAATTTGAAGTCTCAAATTCTTTTCTTCCATTACCTTTTCATAATGCAACTTGATTGCATTGTCAGTTGTTGAGAGATCTTGAGCACTAGCAGTAAGATCTACATCTATTTTTGCAATCATTTCACTATTTTCTTTAGTGAAGTGCTCTAATGTGCTTAAGTTTTGAATTACAATGATAGCTTCTAAAATGATTGATTCTAATTCATTTACTAGTTCAGACAGCTTTACCTTGTTTTCAGCCACTTCTTGGCTAATTTTCTCAGTCAATTTGTACTGGTACTTTTGTTCTACACATTCTTCTATGGCCTTCTCTGCATCCAAATTCTGTGATGTAATGGCTTTGGTAAGAATGAATAGTTGATCAATTATTGAAGCATTTTGATCAATGTTTTTATCAGGTATAAGTAGTATTTCCTTGATTGTTTCAAGTACCTGAGTGTCCTTTGTCTCGTTCTTAAGCTTATCTTGGATAGATTTTCTTTTACAAAGTTTAGCATACTTTGTAAGTGCCTCCGGATCCAATGTCCTTGGATCACGGGCTAGTATCTCAATAATCTCATCCAATGTAACTGGTTTCTTATTCTTTTTCTTCTTCTTCTTGGATAAACTTGTGAAGGGATCTATATGCAGTACCATAGCAAGTTCATTTTATTGGTCTAATGTGCTTGGTGAAGGCTTTGTAGTATGTGTACCTGTATCATGCTACTCGGTGTCTACCTATCGGTTGGGAGTAGATGTCTCCACATCAACCTTAGCCTTATTTGCAACATCTCCTTCGGTATCCTTAGGAGTGGCATCACCTTGTTTCTCTTCTTCACCTTTATCTTTTTGTTCTCCCCCTATTTATTTATGTTCTTTATTGGTTTCTTTTTTCTCTCCATCTTTATTTTGTTCATCAGTTGTGTTGTACTATTCCTCTTCACCCTTATCATCGGGTATACTTGCATCACACTTGGGTGACTTCTCCTTTTGTGAGATGATATTGATAGCCTGTATCAATAATGACATTTGGCCCAGTATATTCACTTGTGTAGCATCTATAGTTGTATCTTGTTCCTTGGGCTGCTCGGAGGTAACAATAATATCTTCATATATCTTTACCTCATATGCAGGATCATCTCCGGTGATATCAATGATATATGTATCTTTGATTGTATCATCTAGAGTATCCCCTAATGATTGTAGAATATGAGGAATGTCATTCATTGCCTTGCTTTCTTCTGTATTTAATTAATTTTGAGTGACATCCTCATCATCATTTATTATAATATGCTCTAGGCTCAGTATATCCTCTATTTCTTCATTGTGAGGTTTGTCGGTGAGTTCTAATGCTCTCTCGGGGCTTGTGTCCTTTGTAGGGATATCGAGTTCTTTTCTCCAAGTATCCTCACTTTCTTTTTCAAGCTCAATGAAGTTCCCATGTAGCACTTTTTAAGCTCTCAATTTTCCCAAGAACCTTTTTGAATGTAGCTTCATCATTTCTTCAATTTCCTCCACTTTGGACTCAGGTGACATAATAGAAACTAGAGTTCTTTCCCTTATCCATTTTTCTAAATTCAATACAAATGTCCACCTTGCCGATAGTGTGTCAAGAAGTTCTTATGGCATTTTACCTTCAAACTGTATTGGTACATATTTAAATATACACATTTGTGTGATAATTGCTTCCTCTATCTTGTTATGCTCCTCGGGATTCAGAGTTAGCCATTTTCTAATCTTAGGGTCAGTTATTAAACCTACATTGATGATTGATGCACATACCTCATCAATTATAGTAGGAAATTTGTTCTTAACAGGTTGGAGTTGCTCACTCTCATCTTTCTCAGTGTCCTCTATATCTTCCTTTGTTCAGATTAGTCTTTTTATCCTCTTAGGTTCTAATGTTTGCCCTATTTGAGGCTTCCTTTTGTAATTCCTTGCCTATCCTTTCTTGATCGGTGGTGAGTCTGCTTTATCAGTTTGACTCCTTATCCATGATACAACCATAGTCCTTGGTTTATTTTGCAGGTGGTGGTGGCTCATCAGACTTTGTAGATTTGGAGTCACTCACTTGTTGACCTTCACCAATGGGTGACTATCCCTCAGTTTCTTCTTGTGGATCTATTTCTTCTTCATTGATAGATAACTTCTTCTCAAGTGTTTTGACCATTTTGGTCTTCTTTTGGTTGATCTTCTTCACAACTAAGCCTATTTTTATTCTTTCCTTGGATTCCCCATAGGTTCCAAACCTTGGTTGTGCCTTTTCCAATGGTTCATTAATCAATGCTTCAATAACATTGGTGGCTTGATCTATGTCGACCTCATAGTCAAGTGGTGCTAACCATGCTATTCTCGATACAACTGGTTTGATAAAGGTTTTATTAGTGTCCACCATAAAGAAAATATTAGTCTTATATTTTTCTACCAGTTGTTCTGGTATCCTCATCATTTTCTGCATTTTGTCCTTAAATCTAGTGAAGTATTCATCCATAACTGATGTAAAGTTGTCATCTAGTGTCTTGATGAATTCACTAATTTGGATTGTCACTGGTCGGGTAGTATCCTAGTTGACATTACTGATAGATGGAAAGAAGTTTTGGAAATAGAAAAATGTACACATTATAAGTGATCCAAACTTACATGAATTGGACTTTGTAGACCTGATTATCCCCATGTTTTCCTCTAACTACTTAAGTAGAAGGTCATATAGATCCAATTGTAGACCTTTCTTTACAATCTTATGGGCAGCGTCAAATGCTCCACATGCTATGATGTTTAACCTGCTAGATTCATATATCTTGTATCCTATTACACATGCACCAAAATTTAGTTCTGGATTAGTGATGGTGTTAACCTTCAATTCTCTGTTATCCCATACTGCACCTGTCATCTTCTCAATCTCAAAGAAAGGAGGATGTTTAAGTGCCTTGGCCTTGTTAGTGACAGGATGATTGGTCATGACATGTATGAGATCCCTTGTGATTAGTTTTGGCTCATCCAGGTACATATTTTCATCATGCACTCTTCTCAACACTATCTGAATCCACTCCATTTTAAAATCCCTCAGGAACATTAGGGAATTTGTCATCCATTTGAACTCAATGTGTTTGTTCTCATCCTTGATGGTTTCATCTTTGCAAAGCTTCTTGTAAGCTCGATCAACCTCAAGCTCTCCTATCTCAGCAATTTTGCAATGTATGTATGAACAAACATCCTCAATTAGTAAAACCCTAGGTCACATTCCTGAAAATGCTCTAGCATTGTCGGGTTGCAAAGCAACCTCTGGACATATTTTATACTTGGGTTCTTCACAAGTGGAGTTCTTGATCAAATAACCTTCTTCTCTTTGGCGTTCTTGATCTTGGAAACTCTTGAATTGGTTTCCACCATTTCATGAATTTAGGGATTTTCCCATAAAAAAAACTATGAGCTTGGTGATTCTAGTTACTTACTTTAACTTTTTGTAGCTTCTTTTGATCACAATATGAATGTCATGAATCTTCTTGAAATGCTTTGCAATCTGGTCACTCTGTTTCACTCTGCTCTGCTCTTAATTGCTTTGTGAATAATGATCTCTTTTGTCACCCTATTTATAGATGATGCCCTAAGTGGCACAATTAATGATCTACCCACTTCTTAGTGTTTGAAAATGAAGTCACTCAGGTATCACACAAAATTTTAGCTCGGGATAAGTGACAAATCACTTAACTTTTCACACATTCATTGACGGATCTTGGTATATGGTGAAGACAACATTATCTTTTGATTACTAACGATGTTCAGTTTACATGAGAAACTTAGCTTTTGCATGTTAACCGATGATTCTCGGTAAGCAGTGACAAATTAGCTTTGTAAGTACACTGATGCTTTTTGTTATGCATTAACCAATGGGATTTCATTCACAAATTCATAAAAAGTAATACCATAAGGCATCTTTAATCATGCTCATTTGGCATTTTAACTATGTATAATAGAATTGATGTAAAGTATAACTTAGTATAGTGCAGTTCCATACTTGTTCATCTTAGGTGGGGTTGGTGATGTCACTAGATCCATTGGATAAGGTGTCACCATTTTCATTGTTTGGTCCATCATTATCAATGTTTGTATCTTTCCTCCACATTTTGATTCTCATCTTCCTGATGTCTACAATGGTATTTCCATTGGAAAAAGTGCTTTTCTATGTCACTCAGTCTCTGTAGTCCTTTCTTAGATGACCAACTTTATGATAGTGTAAGCATGCCATTCTGGGGTTAGTCTAGCTCCTAGACATTCTCATCCATTTTCTCATGTAGTTTGTTGCTATGTGTCCATATCTACCACATGATATGTAGTTTGTCCATGTATTTTAATCCCAAATATAGGAGTTATCGACTCTTCTCAATTAATGAGCAATTTCATTTTCTTTAGGCTTCCATGATTGCTTTTTCTTGTTCTTGCATTCAAGAGATGTGTGCCCATGCATTTTGCAAGTAGGACAATAATTTTTCATGTAGGTTTTCTTCTTTGGTTGTTTCACCTTAGATTTACATTCATATGCTTTATGTCCTTTATTTTTATAGTTATACAAATTTCCTATGAATGAAGATGTGGATTTAGGAATACCTTTTACTTTGCTCCTGGAAACATTTGATGCATGGCCTAGTTTTCCAGAGTGATTGCATGATTGCTTTCTTGGTCTTAGATTTGTGTAGACATTCTTTGGATCAGCTTGGTATGGTGATTCTCCATGCTCGGTATACCCTAGTTCGGTATTTTTTTTTACTCTTCTTTGTCCATCCACAAAATCATCCATTCTTTTTGTGCTTTCTTCATCTCTCTTGATCATATCATTGTGTTATTGCTGAATTCTTACTTCATGCTTCAGTCTTTCATTTTCTTCTCTTATCTCACCAATAGCTTCTAATTTTCCATTGAGTTCTATGTTCATTTGGTTTTCCTCCTGAATCATAATAATAATTTGATAGGTGATCTCATGATGATGCTCAGTAAGTCTTTGTATTTCTGACTCTTTCTCTTGTAGATTTTCAGTGATCTTCCTCCTGTCATCAATAGCTAGTGTTCTTTCTTTCTCTTGACTGATTTGCAGTGATTTCACTTGTCCAGCAAGGTGTTGATTTATTTCATTTAGAATTGTAATGCTTCCTTCATATGTGTATGATGTAGATCTTGAAGACTCAAATAAATCAGGTATCTCTTCTTCATGATAGTCTGTTTCATTACATCGAGATGGCATAACCTTTCTTTCATCCAGTAGCTGTCTCATCTTGACTCTAGCTTCTTTATGTTTCTCATAGAAAATTAGTATTTCTAACTTATGATTCTCAATACTCTTGTCTAGCTTGTACCTTTCCATTGTATGATATTTCCTCTTAAGTATTTAAACTTTTCAGATAAGAAATCTAGCACTGATACCAATTGTTGAAAATAATGGAATGGTGTGTACTAAGAGGGGAGGGGTAAATCAATACCCTTAAAACTTTTTATCACTTAAGCTTTAATCCTTTTAGTAATCAATACATTGTGTTACCAACCATTTATGCTATTCTATCTTTGTGTATGTTATATTGATTCATTAACTTAATTAGCATATAAACATTCATGAAATGTATTGACACATGACACAAGATTTGGTAACGCACACTGTTAGAAGGTAAAAACTATGGTGGGGATTAAACCCACAAAAATTCACTATCTACATAATGGAAGGGGTTGGTTAAGGCTTACAATTTTGATCACTTCTGATGATCTTACCCTTTTAGGAGTAACATGTAGAGACTGGTTAAGGTCTACTATGTTAAGAGCTTTAGCAACATTATTTAGTGTGCACTCGGTTAAGAGATTTACAAAGGATTGTTAAATCCACTTTCTCAAAGGATTTCTTCTATTTGCTACACTTGTTAGAATGTATTCAAGAATATTCATTGACCTGAGTAAATTCAATCTAGAATTTCTCATTACAGATCCAATAAAGTCCACATGTATAATTATCACCTATAGTGATTGATCAATACCTTTGTTCTGCACAGTAGCCTTGAATCTTGTTCTTGATAACTGATTTAATCTTTGGTTGTCCCTCTGCATGAAACTCTATCTCTAATCCATAGAAGTTTCTATGGCTACAATCATCATCAAATCCATATGTTCTGATTGATTACACATCTATTTATACAATGAGTTTTACCTAAATGAGTTTCACAGATAACAATGATAACTCTATGGTCAAATCTTTATAACTTGACCTTGATCTCCTAGTTTACATGTTTCAAATCAGTTAGATTGATTAAAACAATTACAATTACATTGCTTGTCCCTCAAGAAATGGATTTAAAGAAAATTAAAAAAGCTATATATAAAACACAAGTGTTTTATCTGACGTGGAAGTCAGGTCCACATTTCTTGGGATTTATAACTGTCTCTCGGTAGAATGGTGCTTGGGTTGCTATGTATTCTGTCAAGTTCCTTTGTTATCTGTTCTATCAGGTTACACTGTAATATTGTTTTCGGGTTCCTCTCTCGGGTTACTCTGTTGGGTTGCTCTTGTAACATGTTCAGGTTGCACTAGTAAATTGTGTCGATGGGTTCCCTTGTGAATTTGTATGTCAAGTTGTACTAAACCTGTCTTTCGGTGTGGGTTTTACGGAAGGTTCAAAAATATTTTCCTTTGCATACTAACGGAAAAACATGTCTTAAAAAATATGATCATCAATCTCCCCCTTTCATATTAGTATCAAAATATGATATGTGCATAACTAGAAAGTTTAGTATATACACCATGTATTTACCTTTTTAATATGACTCTCCCTATGTTTATGCCTCAGTATGATATATGTACATGTATATACACCTTACTTTATATATATATATATATATACCCCCCTTTCACCTTATCATCATTTCCCCTTCTCATATCAGTTCCCACTTTTTTATAGTAATGACAAAGGTGTATACTTACAATTTGTTGAAAATGTGGGAATGGGATTTTTGAATTTCCTCCATTTGCCTCTCTCATTGTTCCTTTAGGTGCTCAAGGGTCATGATTTTGAATGTGATCCTTTCATGCATATCATATATGTTTTCTGTTACAGACATTTCTGGGGTGGCAATCAATTGTCTTGCCAAAGTCATATGCTATTGTAGTAATGTGAGATCTGGTAGAAGTAGAGCCTGGAGCTCAGTTACCTCATCTCTAAATTTTGATTCTACCTCTAGAATCTCAAGTCTCAACTTTTTATCTTCCATAATATTTTCATAATGAAACTTCAATGTAGTTTCATTAGTTGTGAGACCTTGTGCACTAGCATTTAGATCTACATCTATCGGTGCAATATTCTCACTATTCTCATTAGTGAATTTCTCTATTGTGCATAATTTTTGAACTAAGATTATAATTTTTGAAATGTTTGGTTCCAATGTATTGATCAATTTAGATAGCTTTACCTTGTTCTCTACCACTTCTTGACTAATTTTCTCTGTTAATTTGTATTAGTATTTCTACTCTGCACGTTCTTCTATTGCCTTTTCTGGATCCACATTCTATGATGTGATGGCTTCAGTAAGAAATGCTAATTGATCAATTATAGAAGCATTTTGATCAATGTCGGTATCAAGTACAATCTTTAATAAGATATCCTTTGTTATTTCTAGTACCTATGTGTCCTTTGTCTCCTTTTTGAGTTTATCATGAATATCTTTCCTTTTATAGAGTTCTGCATACTTCGTAAGTGACTCTCGATCCAATGTCCTAGGATCATAGTCTGGTATTTCAATGATCTCATCCAAGGTGACTAGATTCTCATTTTTCTTCTTCTTTTTCATTGCAACTGTGGTGGAGAAAGATGTATGTAGTACCATAGCAAGATCCTTTTCCTGGTCTAATGTACTTGGTGAAGGCTTTGGGGGTGTTGTGCTTTTTTCTTGTTTCTCGGTATTTACCTATTGGTTGGTAGTGGATGTCTCCACATCAACTTTAGCTTTATCATTAGCTTCTCCTTCGGTATCCTTTGGTGTGGAATCACCTTTCTCTTCACTTTCTTTCTTCTCTCTAGCTATTACATTATGTTCATCAGTTGTGTTTCTCTACTCCTCTTCACCTTTATCCTCGGTTATGCTTGCATCATGGTCAGGTAACTTCTCCTTTTGTGAGATGATATTGATAGCCTGTATCAATAATGGCATTTGTCCTAGTATATTAACCTATGAAGCATCTATTGATTTGTCATGTTTCTTGATTTTCTCAGAGGTAACAGTGACATCTTCATCTTCTTTTACTTCATTGGAAGGATCTTCAGTGATATCTATTATTGTGATATCGTGGATTTTGACATCTGCTGTGTCTCCTAATGAATGCAAGATCTGAGGTGTGTCATCCATTTCTTTACTTTCTTTTGTGTTCAATTCAGCTGAATTGACATCCACAATGTCATTTATTAAGACATTTTCAGGGCTCGGTGTTGCCTGATTCTCTTCATTGTGAGGCTTCTTGGTGAGTGCTAATACTCTCTCAGGGCTTGTGTCCTCTTTAGGTACATTGACTATTTTTCTCCAAGCATCCTCACTTTCTTTGTCAAGATCAATTAGGATTCCATGTAGTACTTTGTAGGCTCTCAATTTTGTTAAGAACTTCTTTGAATGCAACTTCATCATTTCATAAATTTCTTCAAGCTTTGACTCAGGTGGCATAATAGAAACTAGGGATCTTCCCTTATCTGTCTTTCAGAATCCAGTGCAAATGTCCACCTTTCTAATAACCTATCTAGAAGTTCTTGTTGCATCATCTTATCAAATTGTATAGGTGTGTATTTGAATATACACATTGCCGTGATGATGGCTTCTTCTATTTTATTATGATCCTCGAGATTTTGAGTTAGCCACTATCTAACCTTAGGCTCAGATATTGTACCTAACCTGATGATTGATGCAGAAATCTCATCAATTGTGGTAGGAGCTTTGTTATTTATAGATTGTTCATCTTGTTTAGTGTCGTCCTCATCTTCCTTGCTTCAGATTAATCTCCTTCTCCTCTTTGGTTCTGATATTTTCCTAGTTTGGGGGTTCCTTTTATAAGTCCTCACTTATCCCTTTTTAACCAATGGTCATTCTACTTTTATAGTTTGACTCCTTGTTTGTGATGCAACAATTGTCCTTGGTTTCTTTGGGGGTGGTGCATCAGACTCTGTTGATTCAGAATCACTCACTTGTTCACCTTCACCGATGAGTGACTGTCCCTCGGTGGCTTCTTATTGTTATGTTTCTTCTTCATTGACTGACAGCTTATTTTCAAGTGTCTTTACCATTTTGGCCTTCTTTCTGTCTATCTTCTTAACTAAGCCTATTTTGATTCTCGCCTTAGCTTCTTCATATGTTCCAAATCTTGGTAATGACTTTTCTAGTGGTTCATTCAATAATGCTTCAATAGCATTTGTGGCCTCATCTATGTTTATTTCATAGTCAAGTGGTTCTAACCATGCTGTCCTCAGTACAACTGGTTTGATCAAAGTTGTATCGGTGTCCACCATGAAACAAATATCATCTCTATATTGATCTACTAGTTGTTCTGGTATCCTCATCCTTTTCTACATTCTATCCTTTAATCTAGTGAAATATTCATCCATGACTGATGTAAATTTGTCCCCTAGTGACTTAATGAATTCACAAATTTGAATTATCAATGGTTGGGTAGTGTCCCAATTGACATTACCAAAATATGGGAAAAAGTCTTGAAAGTAGATAAATATGCACATGAGGAGTGAACCAAGCTTACATGAATTAGATTTTTTTGATCTAATGGTCCTCATGTTCTCCTGCAATTACTTTAGTACGATCTCAGATAGATCCAACTATAATCCCTTCTTTACAATCTTGTGAGCAGTGTCTAGTGCTCTGCATGCAATACTATTCATTCCGCTGGCTTGGAATATCTTGTATCCCAATACGCATGCACCAAATTTCAATTTTGAATCTTTGATGGAGTTTACCTTCAATCCTCTACCATCCCATTCTGCACCTGTCATCTACTCAATCTCAGGGCGAGAAGGGTGTTTAAGTGCCTTGGCCTTGTCAGTTATTGGATAACTGGTTACTGCATGTATTACATCCCTAATGATCTATTTTGGCTCATCCAGCCACATCTTTTGGTCATGTAACCTTCTTATTACTATCCTGATCCACTCGGTCTTAAACTCCTTTGGGAACATTAGGGCATTTATCAGCCCTTTCACCTATATATGTTTGTGTTCATCTTTAATGATTCCTTATGCGCAAAGCTTCTTGTAAGGTTTCACAACTTCCAGATCTCCAATTTTTGCAACTTTGTAGTGGATATATGCTTGAACATCCTTGATCAGAAAAACCATAGGTGGTATGCTTGAAAACACTCCAACATTGTTAGGTTACGAAGTAACCTCTAGAAAAAATTTGTATTTAGGTTCTTCAAAAGTAGTCTTCTTGATTAGGTTAACCTTTTTATCATTGTCGTTCTTGATCTTGGAAATGTGAGATGTGGTTGCCATGGTTTCTTAAAATTAGGACTTTTCCTTTAAATAATTGTGAGCTCGGTGAGTCTTAGATACTCACTTGATCTACTATAGATTTGTCTGAATGTCATGAATGTGCTTGTTAATCGCTTCTGTAATCTAGTCGCTATTCTTCTCTCTATTCTCTTCTCTTCATTCTTCTCTTTTCTCTACTCTTTTCTCTTCTCTTCTCTCTTAATCACATGGTGAGTGAATGAGCTATTCCATTGCCCTTTTATATATGATGCCCAAAGTGGTGTAATTAATGGTTTAACCACTACTCAGTTTTTGCAGATAGATTTGCTTAGGGAACATGGTAACTTCATTCTCAGTGAGAATGTGATGCTCAGGGTAAGTGTCAACTCAATTGACCTTACACATGTTCATTGACAGTGCTTGATATTGTGCGAAGAATGATTGTCTTTTACATGATTATCGACGATGCTCAACTTACACTAACAACTTGGCTTTTGTATGTATACTGATGATTCTCAGTAAGCATTTGAATAGCGAGATTAGATTCACAAATTCATAATAAGTAATACCATAGTGCATCTTTATTCATGCTAGTTTGGCATTTTATCAATGTAGAAAGGAACTGATGTAAAGTATAACTTCGTATAGTGCAGTTTCATACTTACTTGTTCTGCTTAGGTGGGGGTTGTGATATCACCATATCCATTGGATAAGGTGTCACCAATTGTATTGCTTGGTCCAACATCATATGTGTTTGTAGATTTCCTCCATATTTTGTTTCTCATCTTCCTGATGTCTTCAATGGTATTACCATTGGAAAAAGTGCTTATCTCTATCACTCGGTCTCTGTAGTCCTTTCTTAGATGACCGACCCTATGATATTGTAAGCATTCCATTTTAGGGTTAGTCCATCTTATATACCTTCTTATCCATTTTCTCATGCAGTTTGCAGCTATGTGTCCATGTCTACCACATGTTGTGCAATTTTTCCATGTATTGTAATGCCAAACATATGAGTTACCGACTCATTTCGGTTGATAAGCATTTTCTTGTTCTTTTGGCTTCCATGCTTGATTTTTCTTTTTTCTGCATTCAATATATGTGTGCCCATGCATTTTTCAAGTAGGACAATATTTTTCCATGTAGGTTTCGTTCTTTGGTTATTTCACCTTAGATCTGAATTCATGTGCCTGGTGTCCTTTCTTGTTATAGTTACAACAATTTTCTATGAATGTAGAAGTGGATTTCAGAATATATTTAATTCTTCTTTTGCAAAGATTTGATGTGTGGCCTGGTTTTCCAAAGTGATTGCATGACTGCTTCCTTGGTATTGGATTTGTGTAGACATCTTTTTTATCAACTTGGCATGGTTATTCTCCATGATAAGTATACCCTAGTCTGGTATTGTTGTTGACTCTTCTTTGTCCATCCAAAAAATCATCCATTCTTTTTGTACTTTCTTCAACTCTCTTGATCATATCATTGTGTTGTTTCTGAATCCTTACTTCATGATTTAGTCTTTCATTTTCTTCTCTTAGCTCACCAATAGCTTCTAATTTCCATTGAATTCTATGTTCATTCGGTTTGCCTCCTGACTCATAAGAATAATTTGATTGGTGATTTCATGATGATGTTTAGTAAGTCTTTTTCTTTTTGATTCTCTCTCTTGTACCTTTTCAGTGATCTTCCTCCTGTCATCAATAACTAGTGTTCTTTCTTTCTCAGCTTGTCTAGCATTATTCATAACCTCAATTATCCTTACCATCTATGTCTCTTAACCAATTTGGAGTGATTTCACTTTTCCAACCAGATGTTGATTGATTTAATTCAGACTTGTAATGCTTCCTTCTGATGTGTTAGATGTATTTCTAGATGTAGATCCTGTTGACTCAAACAAATTAGGTATCTCTTCTTCATGATATTCTGTTTCATTATAGTGAGATGCCATAACCTTTCTTTCATCTAGTAGCTCTCTCATCTTGACTCTATCTTCTTTGTATTTCTCATAGAAGATCTGTATCTCCAACTTATGATTCTCAATACTCTTCTCTAGCTTATACCTTTCCATTGTATGATATTTTCTCTAAAGTGATTTAAACTTTTCCAAATAAGATATTTATCTCTGATACCAATTGTTGGAATAATGAAATGGTGTGTAATGAGAGTGGAGGGGTGAATCAGTACCCTTCAAACTTTTTATCAATTAACCTTTAATCCTTTAGTAATCAATTCCTTGTATTGCCAACCATATGTGCTATTCTATATTTCTGCATGTAGTATCAAATTACAAACATAATTTGCATATAAAAATTCATAGAAACATTCATGAAATGTAATGACACATGACACAAGATTTGGTACTGTAGAAAACTCCTATTAGAAGGTAAAAACTGCAGTGGGGATGAAACCCACAAAAATTCACTATCTGCAGAATGGAAGGGGCTAGTTAGGGCTTACAAGTTTGATCACTTCTGATGATCTTATCATGTTAGGAGTAATATGTTTAGATTGATTAAGGTCTACTCTATTAAGAGATTTAGCAACATTGTTTAGTGTGCACTCAGTTAAGAGATTTACAAAAGGATTGTTAAATCCACCTTCTCAAAGGATTTCTTCTATTTTCTACACTTGTTAGAATGTAGTCAAAAATACTTATTGACCTCATATAATGCAATCCTGAATTGCTGAGTATAGATCCTTTAAAGTTTAAAATATTATGTATCACCTATAGTGATTGATTAATACCTCTATTTTGCTCGATAGCCTTGAATCTTGTTCTTTGTAACATATTTCATCTTTTGTTGTCCTTCTACATGAAACTCTATATCTGATCCATAGATGTCTCTATGACTACAATCATCATCACATCCTCTTGTTCTGATTGATTACACATCTATTTATATATTGAATTGACCTAAATAGTTTTCACGCTTAACTATGAAAACTCTATGATCAAAGTTTAACAACTTGACCTTGATCTCCTAGTTTGCATGTTTTCAATCAGTCAGATTGATTAAAATAATTACATTTGCTTTACTTGACCCTCAATAAATGGATTTAAAGATAATATTTAAATCTAAATATAAAACTTAAGTGTTTTATCTGACATATAACTCGGATCCACATTTATCAAAATAAAGTTGTCTCTCGATAGACTAGTGCTCGGGTCACTCTATAGTCTTCATGTTGGTGTTCACTGTGAACTTATATGTTGGGTTCCTCTGTGAACCTGTCTGTTAGTTTACATTGTTGACTGCTCTATCGGGTTACTCTATTAGCTGTGTTGTTGGTTTACATTGTAACCTATTCTGTCGGGTTACACTATAATCTTGTCTTGCGGTGATCATGTACCGATGGTTCAAAATCTGTTTCCTTCGCATAATAATGGAAAAATATGATCATCACTGATATCATATATTTTTAGTAATCAGTTCATTTATCATAGTTTGCATTGCATTTGTTGGTTCTTTTTCTTGCTAATGCTTTTATACGTACGGCTCAGCTATATTCCTCTATATGCCCAAACACTGATTCAACAAGAAAAAAAAAACATTCAACAAGGTTCATAAACCTTCTACACTTTGAGATCCACATCACTCAGGCAGGTATACCTAATCTGCACACACATGAATCATTTTGACATACAAACAACTTGCAGATATATAACTATGGAATAGCTTTCAAACCTATAGATAACAGATACCTCAGTGTTTACCAAAACTTATGCAATGTCCCACTTGCATACAATATTTTTGAAAACAAGACCTACTCTAACTCCTTCCTATAAACATGAAGGGAAGATATTTTCTTAGATATGTTTTGATTAATGGATCCCTGAAAATAGCCTCGATCCCACATAGACCAGTGCCTTATCCAATGAGTAGTAGAGTCAAACATAACATTAAACAAGGAAGATTATGAACAAAGAAACCAATTGAGTCTAATATTCCCAAATTCCTTACATCTAACATACCCTTCAGTCAAGTTCTACTTGTGAATCCACCTGTGTGGTGAAATATGCAACTATCTATTCAAAGTATTTAACCCTCTCCTTGGAAGAGACCCTAGAATAGACAATATATTAATCAACATCCACTGAAAGACAAGCTTGAAATATCCTTAATGCTCCAAAATCATACATATTTGAAAACAAATCCCAAATCAAAGTCATCCTCTAAATTACTCCATTGCTGATGAACAATGGACAAAACCAAAAAACCCTTGATGCCTTAGTTTCTATCATTCAAAAAAAATAATGGAGACAACTTGATAACAGTACAAAACCATTGATAAATATATTCATAAAACTAACTATTACAACTTATGCTCTTTTCTAAAACCAAAAAGAGATAAAGAACACCCTTTTGCAGAGAAAATGGAAGAATATTTACAAAGGAACCACACTTGGAACCTGCCCTCAAAACAAAGGATTCAAAACCTTTCAACACACAAAATATAGGAACTTATAGAAGAAGGAAACCCTAGAAATGACATCCATTTGACATATGTCCTATGAAATCTCATTTTCTATAATCCTTCCTTTCTCCAACACACCGACTGATCTTTCTCCATAAGATAAAGACAAGACAAGGAACCTACTAAGGGTTAAAAAATATCTGCAAATCTAATTAGAAACACAAGTCATCACTTCTCAACATCTATGAAGTCATAGTCATCAAAATTCTATCCCTTCAGCATTCCATGATTGCATAAATGTGAACCAAAAGATCAGATCCTCCTACCTACTTTATTGTAACTTGGAAGAGCACTGCCACAAAAAATGCTTCAAAAACATTTAAATATTCAAATAAAACCCATTCCAATGGTCACCCCTAGCAAGAAAACCCCATCGACATCACAGATTGTAGTCCTATTTATATTTAAAATGTGGTCGTCGATCTCCCTTTAAATTACCTGGGCACCAAGTAAAAGAACAAACTGACACAACTAACGACTCCTTGGATGTCCATGGGGCACCAACCTATTGGCACTAGAAATTACCCTTATTAGCTAGACACATGTCACTCAGGCATAATCCCGTGATGAATAAACATAGTGCATCTTTTGTTCTAGGCATTACACCTACCATTAGATTTAAACAGATCTGACCCACCTTGACCTCCTTTCAAAATCTTGGACCCACTATCTCAAAGTGGATATGTTTAAATCAGGCATGATCTCATGATGAATAAAACCATGCACAAATTTTCTTAGAGGCATCATGCCAACCATTGGATCAAAACAGATCTACTCAACGCTTTATCTTTTAGCCCTACTAAGGTGAGATCTTTGGATGGACACTTGCTAGCTATGTGTGATCCCATGATGAATAAAAAGCAAGCATCTTCTGATCTAGGCATTATGCCTACCATTATATTAAAAGTGATATGTCTTACCTTTATCTTCCTTTATCCCAACCAAGTCTCGCCACTTGCCACGTATCACATAGGTGCGATGCCTTGAAGAGTAAACTCCTCATATCTATCATTCACAGAAATGCGCCCACTGTTGGATCAACTTTTACTTGACTGCGACCCACTCTTGCTGCTAGCTTTCAAGATGCTGACCCCATAATATCAAGATGGAAACTTGCTGTTTAGGCATGATTCCTTGTTGGGTATCCTTGATGCATCTTTTTATCAAGGCCTTATGCCCGCTATTGGATTAAAAGTAATCTGCCTGACACTTTAAAAGCATAAGATACCATGGGGACTTTAGACTTAGGAAAAATTAATACACGCACCCTGCTAGGACTTAGGACTTAAAAATAAAATCCCCCCCGCACGACGACTTAAGATACGTGGTTAAAATGACTTAAGTGGCCCCAAAAAGGTAACACAAGAAAATAAGAAGCACATGAGACTTAGGGTTTAGAACAAAACCAAGACCAAGGGTTGGACCAAATAAAAATTAGGGCTAAAGTACATGGTTCAGACATAGCAGGAAAGAGGCAGGAGTCAGCACCATGGAAATCAAAATTTTCAGTCCTAACAATGGCTCTAGTTGGGGAAGGTTGATCTTGAGATCAACACTAGATTAGAGAAATCTTAGAAGAGAAGACCAAGGACAAAAAAAAAACCATACAATACAAAAAAAACATAGGAATATGTACAACCATACATCCTACTACATAGTAGAGTCAACTTATCTCTGCCTTTTTATTTCCCTAATTTGAAGGAGTCAAACCAGGCTTGATGGCCCAAAGCCATAAACAAACTTCTGATTCAACTTGCCTTTGTCAAAAACAAATTTTCTCCTCCCTGCTCTGGAAAGAAGCTGAAAATGTAGCTGTCCTCTACATGATTTGATATGCTGATATCTTAAAACTTCCTACACAAGACATTGTTAGTATCTTTTCCCTCATTCAACATTTGTTAATTAGGCCTCATTTGATAATACTGACCATCATGTGACCAATGCCAATTATGGGCACTAAAAAATTTAGGACCCTTAGACTAGTTTGCATCTTTACTTGCACTGTGACATTTATGAAAAAAATCCTCCAACTGATAAAAATTATAATCATTCTTTGTCCCACAATTGGAGTTATCATACTGCACTTTGTCACTAGTTTGCAGACCCATATTAGAGTTCCCTAAAGAACTTGCATGCAAATTATTAACCTTATGCATACCACCATCCTATCTATTGGAGGGAGAGAACTAATCCACATACTCACCATGTATATACATACTTTGAGTAACTAAAATACCATCCCGCAATAGTTCACTGAATGATTTAGAATCTAAAATATATTCATAACCCACATAATTATCCCAATGAGTACTCAAAATTATGTCAGGAACTTCTTCATGTCCTTTGAATATGGAAATGCACCAATGCTTTCATCATCTAATATATCTTATTCATTCTTGTTGTAGCCAAATGACACAACAACACAAGAGGAATTTGACACACCTATGTCAAAATATTGACCATTTTATACATACTATTTGTCAAAGTCATTGTGTGTTGGGTGTGAAAAATCAGAGCTATCCCTACCTGAATATCTCAAATATTCACAAGTCAGGAACTCAGAAAGTTTTTCACTACAAAGTGAACCATTATCATCACTCTCACCACCCTCTGATATGAAATCACAAGAAACATGTTTATTTATCCAATCACTGTCTTCTTGCTGACCACACATATCCTCTGCCTCATATTGAGAAGGAGCATCAATTTCATGATTACAAGAGAGAGCACCCACAATAGACACATCTCCATCATACTAGTTTCTGTCATTTTGAATATCATCATCACTAGGCACAACCTCATGTGTAACCTTAGATTTAGGATCTTCCTAGCATATTCAACACCTTCTTCTGTCAAGGAGACTGGCCAATCAACTAAATCAGGAAAACAAAGTTCCAAAAACATAGTAACCCAAACTGACTTTTGAGGATTAGTAAGGAACAGGAAAATCCCTTACTATATAAAAAAAACTCTTATTAAAAAGAAGATCAGATTCTCCCACCATTCTTTTCATTCTCTTTTATAGTGACAAAATAACCTTCTCTTGGACCTCTTGTTTTAAAAAAATTTATATCTCCAAGAACCTCTTCAAGATCTGGCAAGGGTACTCTAGATCTGGACATAGAAAAAAAATCCCTAACCTCTTTGTCTCTCATTTCTTCAACTAATACATACTTCCACTTGATTTTACAAATCAAAATTCTAACCTTGAAGCATGTAAACCTCTGTACACACCTTGTTCCTTTTCTTTGTGCCTAAATCACTTAGTAAGGAAATATTTTACAAACTAAAAAAATGAAATACCTCGATGCATTATAGTAGTTGCAATAAATATTGATCTAAATTCACCTCTAAATCACCTTTAAAAAACTTTGGTAGAGTCGCCACCTCTTTGCAAAGGATAAATTTGAATCGGCTGATATCTCTTCACCCGACTCAGAACTTCTTCAAAACTAGAAAAATCATAG
>MU224087.1:165745-178085 GCA_018584345.1 Thuja plicata
TATATATATATATCTTGGACTTCTTGGACACTCTTACAATGATAGACAAAACAAATCCTGACTCGCTTTATAAATAAGAGGAATGCTTCTTTGTAAATCATGACTCTATAACAACCATATGACTTTGGGATTGATTTTGACTAAACAAGGAACACATCTCTCTTATCCCCAACTAAGTCTCTATATTTCTGATGACTCTTGGATTGATTCAACAAAGCAAAAAAATAATTCTCTTAAAATTGTTGACAATTATGTTGAAGTTGTTAACTTTTATTTCCCTAATAGAGTCATCATTTCTGTTGGTGACTCAGATGGTCCAACTTGACTAAATATTTATTTGACTAATTATACCAAAGTCTCCCTGATAAAGTCTACAAGACCTTTCTGTTCTATCTTCCTAGTAGAGTCACCATTTTTGTTGGCTATTTTTCTTATTGATCCTTTTATACCTGCAACTCAGATATATTCCCCTATATGCCCAAACACTGATTCAACAAGAAAAATAAACAATGTTCAAAAAGGTTCATAAACCTTCTAAACTTTGAGCTCCACATCACTCAGTTGGGTATACCTAATCTACACACACATGAATCCTTTTCACATACAAACAGATTGCAGATATATAACTGTGGAATAACTTTAAAACCTATAGGTAACAAATACCTCAATGTTTACCAAATCTTATGCAGTGTCCCACTTGCATACAATATGTTTGAGAACTAGACCTAAACTAACTCCTTCCTATAAACATGAAGGGAAAAAAAATTCTTTGATATATTTTGATTAATGGATCCCTGAAAATCTCATATCCCACATAGACCAGTGCCTTATCAAATGGGAAACATAGTTAAACTTAACATTACAAAAGGAATATTATGAACAAAGAAACCAGCAGAGTCTAATATTCCCAAATGCCTTACATACGACATACCCTATCAATCAAGTTCTACTTGTGAATCTACCTGTGTGTTCAAATATGCAACTGTCTATTCAAAGTATTTAACCTTCCCCTTGGAAGAGACTCGAGAATAGACAATACATTAATCAACATGCACTAAAAGACAAGCTTAAACTATCCTTAATACCCCAAACTCATACATTTAAAAATAAATCCCAAATCACAGTCATCCTCTAAATGACTCCATTGGTTATCAACAATGGACAAAACCAAAACACCCTTGATGCCTTAGTCTCTATGATTTAGAAAATATAATGGAGACAACTTGATAATAGTATAAAACCACTGATAAATTTATTCATAAAGCTAACTATTACAACTTATACTCCTTTCTAAAACCAGAAAGAGATCAAGAACACCCTTGTGCAAAGGAAATGGAAGAAAAATTACAAAGGAACCACACTTGGAACCTACTCTAAGAACAAAGGATTCAAAACCCTTACAACAAAGAAAACAAAGGAAATTATAGAAGGAAACCCTAGAAAGGACATCCATTTGACACCTGTCCTTCTATGAAATCTGATTCACTGTAATCCTTCCTTTCTCCAACCCACCGACTGATCTTTCTCCAAAATATCAAAAAAAATGATTTGATCTGATTTGCACAACCACCAAGACTCGAGAACATACCCAACATCAAGGAAGAAAAGATAAGGAGCCTATTAAGGCTTACAAAATATCTTCAAATCTGATCATAAAGCCAAGCCATCACCTCTCAACATTTATGAAGTCATAGTCATCAAAATTCTATCCCTTTAGCATCCCACGACTACATATATACAAACCAAAAGATTAGATCCTCCTGCCTAATTTTTTCAAATTAGAAGAGCACCACCATGGCCAAAACACTTTAGAAACATTTAAATATTCGAATAACACCCGTTCCAATGGTCACCCTTGGGCGTAGAAACCCCATCAACGACCCAAATCGCAATCCTATCTATCTTTAAAATGTGGTCGTCGATCTCCCTTTAAATTACCTGGGCACCAAGCCAAAGAACAAATTGACATAGCTAATGACTCCCTAGACATCCATGTGGCACCACCCTATTGGCACTTGAAAATACCCTTATCACCTAGACACATGTCACTCAGGCATGGTCTCAAAATGAATAAACATCGTGCATCTTCTATTCCAAGCATTACACCTATTGTTAGATTTAAACATATATGACCCATCTTTACCTCTAAAAATCCTAAACCCACAATCTCAAAGTGGATATGTGTCAATTAGGCATGATCCCATGATGAATAAAACCATGTGCAACTTTTCTTAGTGGCATCGCTCCAACCATTGGATCAAAACAAATCTGTGTGATGCTTTATCTTTCGGCCCCACTAAGGTGAGATATCCTAATAGACACTTGTCATCTAAGCGTGATCCCATGATGAATAAAAAACATGCATCTTTTGATCCATATATTATGCCTATAATTAGATTTAGAGTGATCTATCTTACCTTTATCTTTCTTTAGCCCGACTAGGTCCTGTCACTTGCCATGTGTCACATAGGTAGGATGCCTTGAAGAGTAACCTCCTTGCATCTATCATTCATGGGAATGTGCCCACCGTTGGATTAAATTTGATCTGACCATGATCCTCTCTTGCTGCTAGCTTTGAGGATGCCGACCTCAAAATCTCAAGATGGACACTTGGCATTTAGGCGCAATTCCTTGATGGCTATCCTTGCTGCATCTTTTGATAAAGGCATTACACCTGCCATTGGATTAAAATTAATCTTACTGACACTTTAAAATCATAAGATACCATCGGGACTTTAGACTTAGGAAAAATTAACACACGGGCCCTTCTAGGACTTAGGATTTAAAAAGAAAATCCCCACCCCCCACAATGACTTAAGAGGCCCCAAAAAGGTAACACAAGAAAATAAGAAGCACGTGAGACTTTGGGTTTAGAACAAAACCAAAACCAAGGGTTGGACCAAATGAGAATTAGGGCTAGAGAATATGGCTTAGAGATAGTAGAAAAGAGGTAGGATTCAACACCATGAAAACCAAATTTTGCAGTCCTAACACCTTTCATATCCTTGCATATCAATTTACACATCATATACATCTTGAGTACAATAAGGGAATTCATCTCCATACTCCATCTTTAAATATAGACCTAGAATTAGCATCCCTTCATCATTTAGGGTTTTTATAATCTGATTTTGGTGTGAGGATGAAGACTTTGGGGGTATTAATGTAATATAGGATATCCACACACATCCACACATTTGATTTGGTGAACCATCTTCCTAGCCTAGCCTTGTGCTTCACCATTTCTTATGTTATAGACGGTTATCTAGGCAACTATGTAATAGGTCAACAAACATCTTGGGTCAAATGGATACATCTTGGGGAATACTTCTAAAATATAACTTATCATATTTTGATTTGGATGTCTCAATTTAAATCATTGTATGGATATGATGCAGCCTCCTTCATGTATCTAATTCTCATTCATAGTAGAGTACCTAGTGCTAAGGATTTATTTCAGCAAAGAAAGGATGTTTTGGAAGCCCTAAAAGAGAACTTGCAACAAGCCCAAAGTTAGTAGAAGTTATATGTAGATAGAGAGATCAAACAAAAAGCGCATTTGAAGAGGGTTATATGGTATTTTAGAGGTTACAAACATTTAGACAATCATCTATGAAGGGAAGTGGAAAATAAAAGTTAAAATCATAATTTTATGATCCTTATCGGGTGATAAAAAAGGTAGGACATGTTGCTGATTGAGTTGGGATTACCTCACAATAGTAAGATTCAAAATACTTTCCTTATTTTTGACTTGAAGAAAGCCCTTGGACAACAGATCAACCAGCTCATGGAGTTTCCACTGTTAAATTATAGCTTTGATCTGATTGACTTATACATTTGATTAAATTATAATTATCAGTTTCAATATGCTAGAATATATTAACCTTAGTCGATTATATATATATGTGTGTGAGAGAGAATTTTGTTTATCATATTCGACATATTCAATGGCATATAACATATCTTCCATATTAAAATCTTCCATATTAAATGGGCCTTACCATATACATGGTATACATAACTATTAATGGAATCGGCTTAGTCGATATCAGTGCATAATATTAGAAGTGTTATGATAACTATCATATGATAGTTATCATAACACATATATAATATGTGATGTGTTACGTTAAATATCGTATGATATTTATATGCAACACTTGGTTGTTACAAGTTATATAAAACAATCAATTACTCTACGTAACAAAAAATCAAAAGGGCATGAATATGTAGGACATGACCCTACGTGGCTAAAGCCATGTACAATTATGTCTCTACATAGACATGACCCTATACTATGTATAAAGACATAGTCGTAAGTGCTGAGGAAAAACAATCAATAAAAATATGCATTTCTTCTCCTCCACAGCATACAAATATATATATATATATATATATATTTATTTATTTATTTATTTATTTATTTACATAGACATTTAGATATTACAAACACCACAATATAGAGTAACATATTTTCTCTATAGGACGATCTTGATTTTACAACATGGTATCAGAGCCTAACCTATAAGAGAATAAAATATATGAGACATATATAGGATTTACAGTGAAAAAAAAATTTATTTCTTTGTTTCCATAAGTGTATTGGAAGTTCGATACAAATCAACACTCTTGAAGACCAGGTCGTCTGCAAATAATGACATCTTGGGAAACTTTAGAAATCACAATAATATTTACCAAAAAAAAAAAACTATTCAGAGTTTGTTGTGGCTAGTAGTTGAAAGAGAATTGTCAATATTGAGTCATCTCTAGAACCTTCATCTGGGCACAATTTCTTCAGTAACAGTCCTTATATTCAGTTTCCATTCTCAACATAAGGGGAAGGACTTAGATACACAAAAGATACCAATCAAAGAGAAAAGGAGAAATAGATAAGCATCTTGTATGGGCACGGAGGAGAATGCATAATAAATCTGAGATCAAAGAGTAATTGCTTCCATCAGTGATTAATAGTATAAGGTTCCATATTTAATGAGCCAAATCACTAAGGGAATCATAGGGAGTAAGGAAAAGTTATATCTGTATCTCTATCATTGAAGATCTATATATATACTTCTTCATAAATGAAGGAAGAGGAGCAGGACTGTTCATTGACAGTCAACAATTTACATCCACGCAGGTAGAGGTCATATGCGAACAACAAAGAAACATCGATTACTCACTATCATAGTCACAAGCATCATGTAAGATGTATCTTTTATCAAGGTACATATGATTGACGAAGAAGAGGGGGTGAACTAGTTTCCTATAAACATTCCAATCATGCCCATTGTTGAGAAGTGAAGGCCAACAGTCCCTTTTGTCTTTTCCCTCTTATTATGACTCTTCATATTCAAAGACTCTTGATTGTAATATTTTTGGAAGTCTTTATATTCACTGCCTCTGCTCATTTGTAACTTGATCTTTTACATTAATAGAATACTCTGCAATCTGGATGTAGCCACATTTGTGGTGAGCCAGGATAAATCTTTGTGTTGATTATTTGTCTCTTTTAATTTACATTTGTTGTTTAATTCTTTCACATTCGAATCCTTTCAGTTGGTATCAGAGCACAGATTGTGTAGATTGGAAATTGGGGTTGAATTTCTAGAAAGATGGAGGATACAAAAGTGGAGAAATTCTCAGGCAAGAACTTCAGCTTGTGGAAAGTGCAAATGCATTCCTTTCTAATCAAGAAAGATTTATCAATCACAGAGGAAGGAAAAACTAAGAAACCAGCTGCGATGTCAAATGAAGATTGGAAGAAAATTGATGATAAAGAGATGGCATCAATCTTTCTTTCACTATCACAAAATGTCTTGTTCAATGTATTGAATGAGAAGACAACAAAAGCAATTTTGGACAAACTTCAGAGCATGTATGAGACGACATCGACTATAAATAAAATCTTCATTATGAAGAGACTCTACAAGTTAAAAATGAAGGAAGGGGATACGATGTCAAATCATATAAATGGTTTAAATAATTTACTATGTCAAGCAACCTCATTTGGCATGACACAAGATGATGAAGCCAAAGCCATCATCTTATTGTGTTCCTTACCCGACAGTTGGGATCCCATAGTTACAGCTGTTAGCACTTCAAATTCCACAAAGAAGAAGCTGGTCTACGATGAAGTGGTTGCCACTTTACTTGGTGAAGATATGAGAAGAAGTAACAAAGACACTCCATTCGATGATTCTCTTACCATGGTCAGCACTAAGAATAGAGGAAGAAGCCAGCATAGAGGCAGAAATAATTACAATCGGTGGCCATAATCCATAAGAAGATCACAATCTAGAGGAAGAGAAGGCGGCTATTGGTTTTGTGGAAAATCTGGCCATGTCAAGAAATATTGTAGAAAATACAAGAAGGCACAACAAAAAGTTTTGGATAGCGGAGAAAACATAGCTCATGATAGAGATGATGGCATCTTAATTCTCTCCACAAGCGACACAACATCTGAAACTTGGGTCCTAGATTCTGGTGATTCCTTTCACGCCACCTCTTGCATGGATTTGTTTACAAACTACCAAGAAGGTGAGTTTGGAAAATTTTATTTGGGGGACAATAATTTGTGTGAAATTATTGGAAGAGTTGATATTGTGTTGCATTTAGATGGAGGAGTTAAATGGTTGTTAAAAGATATTCACCATATTCCAAAATTGAAGAAAAATCTGATTTCTGTGAGTTAGATATATACACAAGGCTTTCTCACCACTCTCACAGATAAATGGAAAGTCACCAATGGTTATATGGTTATCGCAAAAGGTGATAAAGTAGGCAGCCTTTATGTTGTTGAAAATATTACTGAGGTGGGAGCTGCTATGACTCTTGTGGGAAGTGATACCGCCCTTTGGCATCAAAGATTGGGTCACATGAGGAAGAAAGGACTCGAGGTTATGCTAAAATGAGATCAATTACCTGGTCTTCAATCCATAGATTTGGAGTTTTGCGAACATTGCCTTTGTGGGAAACAAAAACGGGTCAGTTTCTTGAAGAATGGCCATGACAAGAAGACAACATCTTTGGAGTTGATATACTTGGATGTCTTCGATCCTATAGAGGTAACCTCTCATGGAGGGGCAAATTAATTTTTCACCTTTCTTGATGATTGTACAAGGAAGGTATGGATTTATATGATTTCTCACAAATCTGAAGTGTTTTCAAAATTTAAAATTTTCAAAGCACTTGTTGAAAATCAAAGTGGTCATAAGATTAAATGCTTAAAAATAGATAATGGAGGAGAATTTTTCTCTTTGGAGTTTGATAATTTTTGTGCAGACCAAGGTATTCGAAGAATCAAGATTTTCCCCTTCACTCCTGAAGAGAATGGCATAGCGGAAAGACTCACCGAACTATCCTTGAGAAAGCACAATGCATGCTTTCAAATGTTGGTTTAAGCAAGGAGTTTTGGGCTGAGGCTTGCAATACAGCTGTGTATCTAATTAATCAGAGTCCTTCATCTCGGCTGGACTTTGGTATCTCAGAAGAGGAGTGGTTGGGAAAGTGAATCTCTTATTCTCATCTCCGTGTGTTTGGTTGCCAAGAATTTGTTCATATTCCTAAAGAAAAAAGGAGCAAACTAGACTCTAAATCTCAGCAATGTATCTTCATGGGTTATGGAGAAGATCAATTTGGTTTCCGTTTATGGGATCTAATCACAAAGAAAATCGTAAAAAGTTGGGATGTAGTCTTTAATGAAAAGAAATTTCCTTATTTGCAAGAGGAAAGAAAAATTGCAAATGATTATATACCTTCTTTAGAATTTCAAAGTAATTAGTCATATAAGTTATTTGAAAATAACATTCAAAACATAGGTGGAACCCAAAAATTCAGTTCACCCACCTCTATTTTAGCTCATATCCCCAATTCTTCAACATCTTTGTCTGATTTTACAAATCACATTGAGGATACTCAATTTGGTGAATTTAGTGTCTTACAAATAGAACAAATAGAGGGTATAGAAATCAGTGAGACAACTAGTCATCACCCACTAGACTACACACAGAACAGTCAAGATGTAAGCTGCTCGCATTGCTCCACAGCAGTAACATAAATAATAGACTCACACGGAATAGAATGTGGGAGTCTCTCACATTCTGTGGTAGCCATGAAGAAGTCAGCCCCACGTCATACTCAACATGACTGTCAAATAGGGGATTTCACCTCTTGTTTTCATCGACACACTTCCCTAGCATGTGATATCGGTGTGGACACATCTCCATAGCCAAACCTGTGATTGGTCTCCCCTGGCGATGACAGTCAGCGTACAAATCAAGAACCGTAGTCCACTTCATCATTGCATAGTACCTCTCAAGAATTGGGACTACAGCTCTTCCACACACCGCGCAGTCCACATATACCAGATGATTGCAGTCATTCTCTGTCATGTAGAGAAGAGCTACTATCTCCTCCCCTGTTCATCTAGAAACATGAAGAAAGTTCTTTCTATGGGAGATGTGAAGACACTAATAATTTTAATGGGTAGCAACCTACGTGTAATAGAGAACAACACTTAATTAATACCAATGATGTTGTAAACAACATTGATTTACAATCGACCCAAATTAATGATTCAAATCAGAATCAAGGTTTAAGAAGATCCACTAGACAGAGGAAAATATCCTCTAAGTTTTCTGATTATGAGTTATCATTCGATGAAGAAGAAGAGCCTTCAATTCTTGTTTCCAAATTTTCAGAGCCATCAACATTTAAAGCTACTCTCAAAGATGTCAACAGTGATAAATGGAAAACAACGATGCATGAGGAGATGGATTCTTTACTCAAGAATCTAACTTGGGACTTAGTCTCTCTTCCACCAAATCGAGACCACTTAGAAACAAGTGGGTATATCAGATAAAAGAAGAAGATGAAGGCAGAAAATGCTTCAAGGATAGATTGGTGGTAAAGGGGTTTGATCAAGAGCAAGGGATAGATTTTAATGAGATATTCTCACCGGTTGTCAAGATGACAACTATCCAAACAGTCTTGGGATTAGCAGCAATGTGGGATCTTGAGTTGGAACAGCTTGATGTGAAGACCGCATTCTTACATGGTGATGTAGAAGAAGAGTTATACATGGAGCAGCCTTAAGGATTAGTCAAGAAGGGACAAGAACATCTTTATTGCAAGCTAAATCAGAGTTTGTATGGCATCAAGCAAGCCCCAAGATAGTGGTATATAAAATTTAATCGCTTCATGGCTGAAAACAATTTCACAATATGTGAATCATATCCATGCGTCTATTTCAAGACACTTTCTAATGGTGAGTTTGTAAGTCTCCTTCTTTATGTCAATGACATGTTAGTAGCTGACATAAATAAAATAATAGTTAATGAGTTAAAGGAGAAATTGGAAAGAAAGTTTGACGTGAAGGACCTAGGGGCAACCAAGAAGATTCTTGGCATGACAATCACAAGAGATAGGAAGAAGAGGGAAAATACCTTATCCCAAAAACAATACATTGATAAAGTTGTTGAGAGGTTTGGCATGGCTGCTGCAAAAGTTACTCCTCTTCCTCTTGCTGGTCATTTCCGTTTAAGTTCTAAATTGTGTCCAAAAACACAAGAAGAAAAGGAATTCATGGATAAAATTTCTTATAAATCTGCAGTTGGAAGAATTATCTATGCAGTGGTTTCTACCCACCCCGACATTGCCCATGCGGTGGGATTTGTGAGCAGATTTATGAGCAATCCTGGGAATGCTCATTGGGAAGAAGTCAAGTGGATACTAAGGTATCTAAAAGGAACTTCAGATTATGCTTTACGTTTTGGAGGAAATAAGGTTTAGCTGGAAGGTTATACTGATTCTGATCTTGCCGGAGACATGGATAAATGAAGGTCTACCATTGGATATACCTTCATGTTTTCTGGAGCTGCTATCAGTTGGGCTTCAAGGTTGTAGCATTGCATTTCTCTTTCTTCAGTAGAGGATGAATACTTGGCTCTTTCCGAAGGGGCAAGGGAAATGATTTGGCTACAAAAATTACTTAGTGACTTGAAAGTTCATCAAAATGAGTATAATATGTTTTGTGACAGCTGCAATGCTATCTTCATGGCTCATAATCATTCATCACAGCGTCACTATAAACACATTGACGCACATGCTCACTTTGTTCATCATGCAATTGAAGAAGGAAAGCTAAAAGTTGTCAAAATTGATACCAAGATCAATTCGGCAGATATATTCACAAAGGTTGTCACCAAAGAGAAATTCAAAAGTGCAAGGACTTCTCTTGGGCTTGTAAAGAAAAGATAAATCAGTATTTTAGTAGGGTATTGGGTGATCAGTTGCAGCATTGGTTGTCCTTCAGGTGGCAGTTTGTTGAGAAGTGAAGGCCAACAGTCCCTTTTGTCTTTTTCGTCTTATTATGACTCTTCATATTTGAAGACTCTTGATTTTAATATTGTTGGAAGTCTTTATATTCACTGCCTCTGCTCATTTGTAACTTGATCTTTTAAATTAATGCAATACTCTACAGTCTGGATGCAGCCACATTTGTGGTGAACCAGGATAGATCTCTTCTGTGTTGATTATTTGTCTCTTTTAATTTAAATTTGTTATATAATTCTTTCGCATTCAAATCCTTTCACCCATCACCAATAATTATATCTAATCACCTAAGTTCTACCATAACACTCGTCAACATCATACAACTTTTATAAAGATGTTTGAGCAATAAGAATAGATTATTATCTAGGGATGAGATGGATATCAACAGAGAGATAAAGGATGATGAAGACAACAAGAGGCTGATAACATGTCTTGTATTGTAAGCACTCATTAAGAATGAAGACACCATTAGGACAGTAATTGTGTATGACTGTAATTCTAGTGGACAATATTGTAATAATTAGTGATAGCAGTAATAATGAATGCAAAAAACAACAATGAACTGTGTAATGATCCAAAGTAAATCAACAAACAATGTCAAGGAGTATCATGCAGTGAGGGAAACAATATAGTGATTTACTCATGATAAATAAGTAAATGAGCATAACGTGGACATCATGTGGGACTGATGATAAGTACATGGAGAAATATACTTCAGAGCAGACATAAATCATGCAGCAAAGGCAATGATACGTCCATAGTGATTCCCTTCATCGACCAATAAAGATCGCTCTATTTCTTAAATAGCGATCAAACTCATGATTTGTCTATTAAGCATGACAATTAATAATAGAATAAGCAAAAATGAATGAACATGATGTGGTCAATAATTCTAAAAGATCAACGTATAAATTTGGAAATAGTAAGTCAAGTAAGATATAGAAAAGGAATCATGAAAAATGTTGAAAGAAATATATATATATATATAGCTGAAGGAAAGTGTATGCATTTGTGAGGAGATATATACAAAAAATTACATATTCAAATGACCAGATCAAGGTCAAATTGAAGCAGAAATCATTCCAATAACTTGAGGATGGGTGATCATTGTAAGTGATTTGTTGGGGAAACATTTTCCAATCTTTTCGAGAATCAAGGAGACCAAATACTCTTGTAATTGCTTGATATAAACATGGATATAATTGTGGAGGGTTTATCTATTGCTATGTAGACTAAATGAAAATACAAAGTTTCATGTCAAGATCTGATCATCCTACATACGATGGGGTTTTTGACTTGCTTGGGGAGAGCAGTCCGGAAAGGCTTGCAAATGCATTAAGTTCCTAGCATGGAATCTGCAAACCATGGCTTCTTGTTATCTGTGAGAGTTTCATAATATGATTACAATCACAAGGATGGAATGAATTTGGCAGGATGTATTAACTTAAGTATGAAGAGAAGTTGACGCATCCTCAATTCTTGTGAGATACATTGATATCAAGTATGATGGGTACGAGAATCATATTAATGGGCTCACCTTACGAAAGGAAATAATTGAAAATGTTTAAAGATAAGTATCTCATGTCCTATTAATCCATATGAATTTGCAATTTATTAAATAATAAATTTTGTATGCTTCCATCATTTTTATGTTTGGGATAGTTTAGCCTTATGAACTATTTGTAATCTAACTATGACATACTTTCAGGATGAAAGTGTTAGGATTAGGATCACTGAGAGGGAGGGGGGGGTGAATCAATGATCTATCAATTAATAATTTTTTCTTATTATCTGAATCTTTACTTAACGCTTATGTACTAAACTTGAATATCAATGCAAGTCAGATAAATATACACAACACATAACACCATATTTGATTACGGGGAAACCCAATGTAGGTGAAAACCCTGGTGGGAATTAGTACCCACAAATATTATGTACTAGTGTCTTATGATCCTTGTTAGAAGATCCTTAACCCTGTTAGGAGTTGTCTTTACAATACATGAAG
>MU224087.1:182362-192841 GCA_018584345.1 Thuja plicata
CCAATTTTTAGGATTAGGATCACTGAGAGGGGGGGGGGGGTGAATCAGTGATCTATCAATTAATAATTTTTTCTTATTATCTGAATCTTTACTTAATGATTATGTACTGAACTTGAATATCAATGCAAGTAAGATAAATATACACAACACATAACACCATATTTGATTACGGGGAAACCCAATGTAGATGAAAACCCCGGTGGGAATTAGTACCCACAAATATTCTATACTAGTGTCTTATGATCCTTGTTAGAAGATCCTTAACCCTGTTAGGAGTTGTCTTTACAATACATGAAGTACACTGACCTTGTTAAGGGTCAGACCCTGTTAGGAGTCTTTTACAATAACCCTATTAGGGGTGGTGGACTCACTGTCCAAGGACTCACTGTCCAAGAGCACACTGCTCAAGTGGTGAAGGCTACAACCTTCTGGATCTTCGATACACACTGTATCTGCAAGGTGAACTGCTACTGTGACACTACTTGTCTGATCAGTTCCTTTTGTGCGCTGATGCTTTAACCTCTTGTTAATCACTATAAAAATCTTTTCTTCACTCTAAAAGATTCTACCTCAATATATATATCATCAACATATGACATTTGCTGCTTCAGCACTCTGCTCTACTTTCTTTTCTCTGGCTTTCGCAACTTTTCCCATCACAAATGACCTTCTATAAGTACTTCCTCAAATGAAATGAACATGTCAGCTTTAGGAAACCTTTTACCATATATTGATCACTTAAATAACCACACAACCCTTTATTAAGTCAGCTTAACATTAATTATAACTGCTTTACCCAAACCGAACAGACACGTCTTTTCACACAGTCCGCTCCACCAAATTAGATCTAACTAATTATCCCGGAGGAATCTAGTCATGCAATTTTAACCATAGATTCTTAGGTCACTAAAAATAACTAATCCAAAGGTGCAAGTCCTGAGGATAAGTGAAACTTCTACGCCAAAACAATCTTTGTCAGCTCTTTCCATGATCTCTGTCCTGTTCTGGCATTCACTGGTTGTACCTCTTCAACTGGCTGTATCTTCTTCATACTTGCTGATCTGATCATGATCTCTTAGACTTAGCATGTAAACATACTCATAAGCTTATCTTCAAAGGCACATATCATTTGTATAACAAATGAACACACGCTAGTCAAAACTATAATAGTCTGTTCCTTGCTCTGTCCTGTTTTCTGTACTTAGCCAATTTCTGATCTTCTGATAATGTGTGTTGACTCCAAAACTTCATATGACTTTTTTGCCAAAATGAAAACACTAAATAGAGTCATATAATTTAGTATAGTCAACTTTCCAACAGAAAGCATATGAAATCCAGATTGAGAGGGAGTTTGACATCTTTCAAAGGTCAAGAAGTTGGCGAAATTTAGCCCCTAAGGAAATAAATGATTTAGTAAAATTGGACAAGCTTGATCATATTGATTGAGAGGGAGTTCACTATTCAAGGTAAAATAATTCTGAGATTATAATAGTGGGAACTCATGGATAGAATTGCTTATCAGATGCATGTGGGTAGAATCTTTGATTAAGGCATTCCGTACATCATGAGACTACAACTCATTGAGATAAACATCATACTAGAGGTGTTTATTATCTTCCCTAAAGTCCAAGAGGGAGTATTAATGTTGTGGCCTTGGAAAAGATAAAAATACATCTTATGCTAGCCGATGTAACCTTATAACCTTGTGACACTGAGTTGAGTATATAAACAGGGTATGCCTTCATGACAAAGGGAGAAGCTAAAGGATCTACATCAGTGGACATTCGAGGATCTTGATTTAGAGGGAGTAGACCATGTTTTGTTGGCTCTCTAGTAATCAAGAAATTGTAGCAGAGAATTATGATTATTACCTTGTGAAAAGGCTATATGTCAGAGGGAGAAGATAGAAGATCAAATTAAGTTGGCAACCCAGGATCTTGGTCATACAAATTAAGAGGGAGTGTACCATTTCAAGATTGTGTATACTTTGTAAGCTTAGAATTCACCAAGACTATGAGACAGTACAAACAAATGCAATTTAGTGGAGAAAAAACGGTCGATATTCTTACCAAATGCAATGATCTTGTCTTTGATAGACATGTCTAAGGTTGAAGTCTTGGTTTCCACTCTCTGGGATAAGCCATGGTGGATCCACGCTTTGAGAAGAGTTAAGGTGGATGTCATATGTGTGACTTTATGGGCCACATCATGCTCATTCATTTTATGGTATATTATGAAAGGTGATGATCTTTCATATGCGTTGGGTTACAATTGCTAGGTGACGACTTAGACAATAGCTTAACCTAGTGTCAGGTATGACTATTATTATAGTCAGTAGTCCTGACACAGAATTTTTGGAGTTGTTAAATCCAGTTCTGAATTGGTCGGGGATCATAACAACATGTGAATCAAGATTAGACTACATTAAGTTGTTGTCCTGGAATGTGTCGGATATCTTGATTGTTATCGCTAAATCTAGTTCTAAATTGGTCAGGGATTGCGATAACTCTTCTATCAGGATGAGTACATTATATTAATGTCCCGAACTATGTCAGATATCTTGATATGAAGTTATGTGTTACTTATCACTAAAATCCAGTTCCAAATTGAGTCGGGGATTGTGATAAATTTCTTCTATCAGGTTGAGTACCTTCAACTTGTGTTCTAGACTATGCCGGCTACCTTGATATAAAGTGATTAAGTGTTATTAAAATTTAGTTCCGAATTGAGTCAGGAATTTCAATAACACTCATATCATGAGATCCTGATTCTAATCAATCCTCTCTCGCTAAGAGGGAGTGTTAAATTATAGCTTTGATCTTATTGACTTATACATTCGATTGAATTATAATTATCAATTTCGATATGCTAGAATATATTGACCTTAGTCGATTATATATATCTGTGTGTGTGTGTGTGTGTGTGTGAGAGAGAGAGAGAGAGAGAGAGAGAGAGAGAGAGAGAGAGAGAGAGAGAGAGAGAGAGAGATATGTNGAGAGAGAGAGAGAGAGAGAGAGAGAGAGAGAGAGAGAGAGAGAGAGAGAGAGAGAGAGTTATGTTTATCATATTCGACATAGTCGATGGCATATAATTTATCTTCCATATTAAACAGGCCTTACCATGTACTTGGTATACGTTACTATTAATGGAATCGGCTTAGTCGATATTGGTGCATAATATTATAAGTGTTACAATAACTCATATGATAGTTATCATAACACACACACATATATAATATGTGATGTGTTACGTTAACTATCGTATGATAGTTATATGAAACATTTGGTTGTTACGGGTTATATAAAACAGTCAATTACTCTACGTAATAGCAAACCAAAAGGGCTTGAATATGCAGGACATGACCCTATACTATGTATAAAGACATAGTCATATGCGCTGAGGAAAAACAATCAATAAAAATAGCATTTCTTCTCCTTCGCAGCATATATATATATATATATATATATATATATATATATATAACGAACAACACAATATAGAATAACAGATTTTCTCTATAAGACGATCTTGATTTTACATCCACTACTGAACTATGAATAAAAATTGATCCTTGAACTTGAATCTATTCTAGATATAGGTAGAAGAGATTATGTAAAACAACTTTTGTAAAATACGTGATCAAGTAGAAGGGATAACCATCAGAAGATGCATCATGTGAAGGATTTGAAATATTTAAAGAAGACAATTTGAAATCTCTTGAGGTCAAGCAATTAGGTGATGATAGGATTGTGGTAAACTCAATGAAATAGAGTTGTCTAGCTTAGACGACAATATTGACTACCATATACACATTCTTGTCTTTGTTGTGGAAAAATCAGATTTTGTTTTGTCTTGTAGTGACAACCAACTTATTGAAAGGTCAAATTAGAATTCATTTTTTTTAGATCAGATTGACGGAAAAATTATAATTATTGCTCTTTGGAAACTATGTGCCAACTATCTACCACTGTTTACAAAATAGAAGCTTCTACCAACTTTAGCCAACTCTCTCCTAACTGTATTTGGCCTCTTTACAGATTGGCATCCCTTCACTGAATGCAATCAAATTATTTACTTGCCTTGCACTACAAATTAATGTACCGCCCCAAGTGGTATATATTGAAGACTTCGCTTTATTTTTTGGTATGCTGAATATTTTGATTTTGCCTTTGAGCACACTGGATCTTTTCTGAAACCCTCAACCGATAAGAGTAATCTGTAAACTTAAATTGTTGTTGTTAAGATATTTTATGTCAGTTGTATGTACATTTGATTGCTGAAATTACAACTACTATATTAAACTTGTTTATTACTACCCTGAATCTGTATAAGTACTATTAACTATCTGAATAATCTATGAGAAATTGGGAGACTCTTGTACGAAAATTTTCTTCTCTTGAATCTATATTGTGCAATTAGTTTGTTTTTGAGTTTAATAGTTTAAAGAAAAAAGAAATATTTCTATCATAAAGACCTTGAGGTCTTCACAGACTACCTAAGGAAGCTCACTTCTCCCTAATGGAATTGTTGATCAAAATACAAAGATACACATTCCTACTAAAGAGATTCACTATTTGATAGAGAGATACATGAAGATTACAATGAACAACAACAACATGGACTGCTATAAGAAATGCATCCGACATATGTGGATGTCGCAGTCCCATTTTCAGACCCTTACTCCATGTTACATAATTGACACACATAGAATATTATTCATTCATGTATTTATATCCCCCTCAACATTTCAAAATATCAATTAGGTCAGCTTCATACATATAGAAAAACTGAGTTGTGGATCAGCCCCGAGCTTAACCAAACCCAAAACCATCAAAAGTATTCTCCATAGAAAATATAAATATGTCAGGATATTGTTGACTAAAACAATAGAAACACTACTAAAACTGCCAATTCTACACCTTTGCACCACTGCAAAGAGAGTAAAAACATCATGCACACCAAGATATGATAAATGTACACTATTCACAATGTCTCTACAACCATCTGATGAAGTATCTGATCATTATGTGCTGGCCCAAGTAAAGGAATCCATTGAACTGAAGAATCTGATCATCTCCTCTATACTCTACCTAGAATCTGATCATCTCCTCTATACTCTACCTAGAAGATCAGACACTGGTTTATCATGGAGTCCACTTCTATTTTGAATGCTTTGAATATTGAAATGGGCACACACATCATTATTTTGATACCATTAGGCATGTGTTTAGGAGGTTGGATAAATACACAATAATCTGCTACAGCTAACCTGTTTTCCAAAGGTAGTACAGTACTTACATTTTCTGCATCTCCCCAACCAAAGTCCACTTCATTAAATCCCAACCACCTCCAATCACTTATTGAAAACATATTTTCATATTTTATGTGCACATTTGATGTATGTGGGCGTGTCAGAATATCTGGCATCAAATATGCATCATTTAATAATGACTTTGATCTTTTTATAACTTTTGTAGCTCGCAAAAGTGACCCATTTATGAGATCTTGTGCAATATCTATCGAACATCCCATGCCGATAGCATTACCATAATACCCTTGTGGAAGTGGGGGATGAACCGATCTCCTCATATCCATTGCAAAGAGAAGCTTTACATTTTGATCATATTTAATTTGGAGAACCTTTGTCCTTGCTTTCCAAGTCAATGCTGATACAATTTCGAATGAAGAGAATAATTCTTTAGTTTCTTCCAAAAAGTATTTTTGGATACGCTTTATTACATCAGATTTGATAACTAGAGAGGCTTGAACTAATTCATCTGTAATTAAAGGTTGGTGTAGGTTGTGTATGCTCTCTATAATGGAATCAAAGTGACATAATTCAAGCTTTATAGGGTCTTCTGGCTTCCATAGCTCTCTATTCCATATTGGTTCTAAAGATGGCTTAACCTCTCCCCTTGCCATTTCTGCAAGGCCTCTTAGAAATTGACCTGCTCCTTGTCCATCACATATACTATGGTGAAAATTCACTCCCACAACAAAACCACCACATTTAAAACGAGTTACCTATTGGAAGAAAACAAAAGACACCAACAAGAAAACAAATGCAATATCTTATTAGAAAATCATGAATTGAAACATTTTTACAAAATAAAATATGTATTATATCAAACAATTACCTAGATGCAATCAGTATTATGTGTACCATTTTCTTGTGAACCACTATTCATGAAACATAAAAAAAAAAAAATACACAATTGAATCCTGATAATAATATTATCATAGAAAAATAACAACCAGAATTACCTGAACAGCCAGAAGATGGAAGCTCTCAATAGAAGTAATAGTCAGTGGAACTGAGAGAAGTAGTTGTTGAAATGATGGTGTGATGGTATCCAAATCTCCTAAGACTGAAAGACTGTTATCCGCCATTGCTTCCACAAAGAGAGCACCCTCATCTGTGCACTCCACTTCAAGTTCCCCATCATCTTTGCATCTCAGCCGCCCAGCAAAAGGAAAATAATACACCAACACTTTGGAAAGAGCCTCTCGAATTATTTTTGCAGGATGAGCAGAAATAGTTTCATGGGGATTGTAAACTATGATTGAATTGAAGATACTTCCTCTTAAAACGGATACGTTGTCAATGGAGGAGAGGGGGAGAATAGTTTTGGGTGAAGGTAGAGAAGGAACCACCATGACTGTCTCTAAGATCTTTACCTTCAAATCATTCTCCATTCTTATTCTTCCAATTCTTCTGATCCTGAGAATGGGAGGGAATGTGATGAAAAGTAAAACTAGAAATGTGTGATTGAAACAAGGGGCAATAGAACCCTTATATACAACTGTGTGATTAATTGTAAATCCTAAAAAATGGAGTTGGGGGTCAATAAAAAAAAGGAGTTGCGGGTCAATAAATGTGGGAGTCAAACGTTTTACATATGTTGTTTTGGAGTGGGTTTCAATTATTCGACGCCGCCATCCATCTTTGACTGAAATTTCCAATCCTCCATACATTATTGACGCATTCCATTTGGGACATTTTCTAAGACTTTGTCTTCTTAATAATCTGAATATATTATAAACTCGTTGACACTCGAGAGCGAATTGTTGAGTCGTTAATTATGCAATGATTTGGTGTTTTAGAGCAAGTCCTATTAATACTTCGATTCTTGAGAATTATCTTTGAAAAATTACTGCTTCGATTCTTAGTTTGGTTGAGAATTATCTTTGAAGTCCGACAAGGTACAAAAACCTTTGAAATGTTGACAACCCAACTACCTCATGACAGTGTATGCAATTAAATTATAATTTTTTGACATAAATAAAATTATTGACTAAATTACATTATTGAAAATATTAGATAGATTCACATTCAAGCATAAAACTTGAGTAAGATTTTTTTAATAAGTGAACTAACTCAAACTTTCAAATTCTATCAAAGGGTGTATTTCAATTCCAACACAACTATTATAATATTTTTAAAACATTGTGGAGAATATTGGATAAATTCAAATTTAGGAAGTGTATTTTGATTCCAACACAACGTCTTAATAATAATAAATATAATGAGCTCCCATTGAAAATGGAAAGTCATAATAAATTTAAGACACAACAGAATTTCAATTACAATACAAAATTTTAAATTCTAATTATATGTGTATACTTTTATAATAAAAAATATGTCCATTTGATAAACTACACATATTTTACATTTTCCATCTAAGATATTGTTGAGAATATTAGATATGTTCACATTAAAACTTAGAAACTTACTTATGAGAGTAATGAGATTTTTTATAAATGAACAACTACAAACTTTCAAACTCCTTAAAAGGGTATTTATAGATTCCAACACAACCTCTTAATAATAATAAATATAATGATCTCCCATTGAAAATATATAGTCAAAAATTCCAACACAACCATTTTCAATCTATTGCTAGAGGCACAACCTAAACTTCGAAGAGATCATTGGGTAGGACTAAAGTTTTCTTCTCTAGCAGACACAATCCACACTCCAAAAGTTAACACCTACATAGAACGCATATCTACATTGAAGATCTAGAATTGGTTTTCACAGATCCATGCATTTATGAGGGAATTCTTGATTCATATTCTAAAAATCAAGGTCAACTCCTTGATTCTACTTGTACATTCAAGCATCTTCATGGGTATGAGCTATTTTTACATCTATCCATGAGGGTTTAGGAAAGATGAATCTAATATTGAAATTTCATACTTTGCTTAGCAATTTTTTCGTTTTACATACTTTCCTTAATGAAATTTCAATTCAACTTCAAGGTTGATTCTTAAATGGGGGTTTGACCAAGGAAAAATCATTTTACCCAACCTTTACCCCATTTTTATGTGTGTAGGAATATTCTATAGATTCGCCGGATCATTTCTGAGCAAATCATGAATAATTGGACACGACCATAAAATTTTGGGCAAAAGCACCAAGTAAAGGTTGTTTTTATTACCTATACTTGGGTATACGTCGGATATGGCCTACACCCTGATAGGCTCAAATTTTATGGGCAAGAAGATTATAATTTTGGGATCTCAAAAAGTTAATTATAGGTATTTCTAGCATCTCGTCTACCAGTTATTCAGATATGAAGTCGCTAGTTTCCTATTTCATTTCTAAACACACTTCATTTATATTTCTACATTTATCTTTCATTTTCCATTTAAAAATTACATATTTAGTGAAGGAAACATTTTCCCTATTTAGTGCTTTGGTCACCTCTTGACCTTATTAGGGGAATCTTCCTTCTGAATGTGCAAAAATCTTGAAATGAGCGATAATCTACCATAGTTTTGCATTGCTTCCCATTTCATATTATACATTTTTGTGAACTCAACTTATGACATTTCCTCTTTTGATTTTGGTGGTTAGATATCTTTTTTATGCACTGTGTTCTTTTAGGTTCACATTTTGGTGAACCTGACATATGACATTTCCCCTTTTGGTGTTGGTAGCTAGATTGCATTTACTACATTGTGTGCTTTAGATCTTCATAGTTGATTTGATAGTTAGATGTAATTTTCATTAATTGTACTTATTTTATGTTTGCATACCTATTTAAAAATTCACATTTTCATTATCTATATATCTTTGTTTTCATCTTTTAGTGCATGCACGTTATTACATTGAGTCCTACTTATACCATTCTAAATTGACATGTTATTACTTGTGTTCCAAATACTAGTATGAAGTCAATTTTTCCATAACAAGAATTTACAACCAATAGAGGAAATTTGATTGCCAAGATTCATAAATATGAAATTGACATTAGGCCCCTAAATATTTTTATGAGGGAAATGCTTACATCAAGTTATGGGTGGGAATAAACAATGTGAAGAAGGGGAGAGCTCTCAATCTCTTTCTATAGTTTTGTTTATTAGTACAAGTAATGAGTGGTTTTCCAACATTTCTCATTATCTTACATATGGTGAATGACAATCACATTCATCGTATAAGGATAAGATAAATGTGAATCTTAAAGCTATAAAATCTATCCTTTAGGTTAATTTTTGTAGAAATAGAGTGTGGATGGAATAATTATTCATTGTGTAGACAAAGAACGACTAGTAAGGTTGTTGGAAGTTTTCCATAGCCTAGCTTGTGGTGGGTATTTTTTAGTCTAGTGAGAACAAGTTAAATAATGAGGGAAAAGTACTCCTGGCCTACTCTTTTTCAAGATACATACAATTGGTTATGCAAATTTAAGCTATGTCCGAAGTTTGTTGGTAAGTAGGTGGTGGCAACATTACCCTTAAAAATATTCATAATCGGGGAGCCATTTCAATAATGGGGACTGTGTAATCTAAATAATAATGGAAGAACAAAGGAAATTAAACAATCCAAGAGAGCTAAGAAAGGGAGAAATGTTACCATGAGAAAACCAAATCCAAGAACATTCATCAAAAGAGCCAAATAAAAAGGAGAAAAGATATTTTATAAGGCGAAAAGCAAAGAAAAACCCCTTTGTGATATTATGAATGAGGCCTTAGCCTAAAGAGAGAAAAGAGAGAGAGAGAAAGAGAGCAAGATGCAAATTACAATAACTTCATCCTTCATTCTTGCATAGAGAGAAATGAGAGAGGAGCATCTCTTAAATAAATATGAGAGAGAGGAGTTAGAATGTAACTCCCAAGTCTATGAATGCCATGTTGGAAACACTGAGAGGGGGGGGGGGGTTGAATTAGTGTTTAACTAATTATTCTATTTCAGTAACTTTAAACATAAATCAATTATAAATCTCTTGAAGCTTAACATAAGAACACATAACACATGATATGATTACGGGGAAACCTTGATTAGAGGAAAACCCTGGTGGGAATTAGTACCCACAAATATTGCACTAGTATAATGAATCTGTTAAAGTTCCTTTGCCTTGTTAGGAGCAGTCTTTACAATGCAAGTATAATGACCTGGTCAAATGCCTGACCCTGTTAAGAGTCTTTTACAAACAACCCTGTTAGGGGTGATGACTCACTGTCCAAGAGCTCACT
>MU224087.1:198460-219633 GCA_018584345.1 Thuja plicata
GTACCTCATCATAGTACCTTCCAATCTTAAACTTTACTAGGCACTGTTCATTAACCATGACCTTGTGGTCATCCTGCACCCAGGAGATCCGGTATGGATGTGGGTGTTTCTACCTCTTGAGCTTCAACTTTGTGACCATCTCTTCTGACACCAGATTGTCAGTACTTCTACTATCAATAATCACATCACAACACTCATTCTCACACTTGAACCTAGTGCAAAACAAGATCCTCCTTTGCTCAGGTTCATTTTCACCACTCAATAGGACTCTTCTGTTAACTAGGACTTCTCCTCCTTCCACATTTTAGAATGAGATGGTTTTGCATCTTCATCCACATGTGCAACTCTAGCCTGGCCATCATTTCTCCTATCTTCCCTTCCTTGGCATTGAGGAGATTCATATGCCCTATGACCTTCTTCTCCACAGCGAAAACATGTTCCACGGAAGCCTCCTCTTCCAGATCCTTGTCCTCTTCCTCTTCCTCTCTGATCTCTATTATTTTGATCTTGGAAATGATTGGAATTGTTTCCTCACTAATTCTGACTATTACTAGCCTCATCCTTCTTTTTTGGATCTTCATTTTGGCCTCCATAAGATCGTCCACTAGATCTTCCACCGCGACCTCTTTTTCTTTGCCTGCTTTCAAACTTCTTGTTCAACAATTCCTCTACCATTAGGGCAAACTGGTAGGCCTCTTCAATACTTTTCATTCAGATTAGGTTCAAATCCTCCTAAATGCTCAGCCTCAACCCATTAAGGTAATGGGCAACTTTCTCCTTGTCAGCTTCCACATGGCCTGTTCGGATGAGGATTCGATAGAACTCCTCCGTATACTCTTGGACAGATTTTCCTGCTTGCTTCAAACCTTGCATTTTCTTTAGTAGATCGAGCTCATAATCAACAGGAATGAACTTTCGCTTTAATTTAACCACCATCCTATCCCATCTTGTGATTTTCTCCTTTCCTCTTCTATTTCACTCCAACTAAATCTCCTGCCACCAGATCTTCGCATGACCCTTCAGTCGGGCCTTCACAAATTTGACCCTATCAGGATCCTCTATATCTTCATACTCAAAATATTCTTCTATTTCATTGATCCATTCGATCAACTCTTCTTGGTTAAGATTTGTCAAAAATGTGGGAACCTCAAGCTTAGGTCTTTTCCCGATCTCGGAAATGGCCTGGAAAAGCCTTTCCTCCTCTTGGTTCAAAGTTTCGCCTTTCTGATCAAAATCTCCTTCTACGTCAGCTTCATCCTCACTTTCTTCTCTTATGGCAAGATTCATGTCTCTATGAATCTCTTCTTGCAATGCTTGCACTTGTCTCAGGAGGGCTCTAGCCTTGGGCGGTACACCTCCAGCTCTTCCACCATGCTCCCTTTGTGGAGGCATTTTCACACTTATCACTCAAACCCTAACCATGGTCCTGGTACAATTTGCCTCATAGTCGGTGATCTGTCTACACACTCAAGAACTTCTCACTCTGATACCACTTGATGAAGGGGACTCCCCTTAATACCACAAGTACATGACAAAAACAAAGAGAAAAAATAAAAATTTGCAAGAACAAAAAATTGGCTTCTTATTGGCTCGACAAATGTGGAATTACAAACTTCAGAATTACAATATCAAAAGCCACATGGGCATCCCTTACAATAATCTATAGGACAGCCTCAAATAACCACCCAGAACTGCCCTAGAAAACACCACGGGCCTTCCTTAAATAGGCAATTTTCCACCACCCGAGAAGGTTCTAGAAATCTAGCCATTAAGGCCGACTACCCTTAGCATTTAATTATTTTTCACTTTCATTACAAAAGGGTCGGCTTTAAATATTTACAAAACATGAGATTAGGTAGCCCAACTTTAGGAAGCCATAACTTTTGAACTGTACCTCTGATTGGCTATTATAACCACTTTCCAGAAAGGGGAGATTGCGATCTATAGTGCCTAACTTGCAAAGCACCAGTCAACCAGGGGTTCGACCTCGATCCGGAGCCTCTAAGGTCCTGAAAATTGAGCTCAAAGGTTTTGCACCCTAAAATCTCAACAGTAAATCCTTAATAACTTCGCCAATACAGATGATCTAGCAATGAAATTCAACTGGAATTCTTATATGACTAAGATGAACCTTCACCTGGAAAATTAGAACATTCTGAGTTCAAACGACCAACTTACTAAAAATAGTAAGTTTCCAAAAATAGCAGCTTTGTACAAAATAGCCGTTAATGAATAAAAAAACACATATTTTTGGGTGATGCAAGATTGCCCTTACACCCAGGATGCTCGTGCATCAGATCTTGATCAAGTCTTCTTCTCCCCATGCATCCCGACTTGTTGAGTCAAGAGTTAAGCTTGACAACAATGAAGTAGATGGTTGAATGGATGGTGTGAATATAGTATTCTGACTAGTATCCATGCATTCACTTTTTACTGGGAACTCCATGACTGGTGTCTCATTAGTTTGATTATCTTCCTCTTTATTCAAATCTGTTGAATCTTTAGAGGGAACTTCATGTTGTTGTAAAGATGTGTCATCAGTGCATACCTCCTTTGTCTCTTTAGTGCTTACAAATGATTTTTCAACCTTGTCCTTATCATTGTCAAAAATAGTCATGGATATCTTGATATCATCAATCATTATAGTATCTCCTAAATCTTTTACTATATTAGAAGCTATTAAAACTGAGTGGGCTAAAACCTGTGGACCTGTCTTAGGTGCATTCTGAAACACTGGTTCTGTAACCTGTTTGGGAGAAACTGGAGTTGCCTTTAATGTAGGAACTATTGAAGGATACATATGTCTATCTAGAAATACCTGCTCAAATGCTTTCTAAGTCTCTTCACCAGCTAGATCATACTCCTTATTCATGATATGGAGAACTCTTGTTTTGGTTCTTAGGTGAGGCTTTACTAAATCCAACAGAATGGCTTTCTCATCACGCGAGCATACTAGGAGAAGACTATCCAATGTTTATTCTCTTATCCTCATATCCTTTTCAATTGCTTTCCTCTTTAATACATCAAGTATGTTCCATACCTTGTCTAGTATGACTATTTTGAGTTCCAATACTATCCTTTTGAACTTAATCATGTGAGAGATGATCATAGAATGAATTTCTAATTTGTCTATCTCTTGATACTTATCACAGACATTCTTGATAGATTCTAGTCTTCCTTCATTGACAATTCTATTCTTTGGGACTATTAGACTAGGCCTGAATCCTACCTCAGGAGGGGCTTGTGTGTTCTTTACCTTTCTCCTTGTGGTCCTTGAGGATGGATGATTTGTAGGAACTTGCTTCTTCCTTCTAGTTAACTTACTGGGTACAGAAGGTGGAGAAGATTCTAGATCAATGGTGGTTGATGGCACAGATGTGTCTTCATTTGATTTCTTCTTCTTCTTCTTCTTCTTGGGCATATCATTAGATTTTTATATTTTTACTTTAGTGGGATTTTTCTCAAGTTCTTTGGAAATCTTAGCTTCCCTAGCTCTGTCTAGGTCTTCTTGTGTAACACTATGAACTTTTAAGATATTTGAGGTAATCCTTGATGCCTTCCTTTTTTTGTCAACACTGTATAAGACAGAATCAAATTGATTTGTCTTTTCTCTGTAAGTACCCCATCTAGGTTCATTGGGATCCTTGGGCGCAGATAGGAGTACTTTTGCATAACCTTCCAAAACATGTTCTTCAACTTCATAACTGAGTGGGTGAATCCATTTTGTTCTAGGCTCAACTACCTCCATGCAAGTACAGTCAGTTTCCACCATGAAGCATATGGTGTCTTTGTATTTCTCAACTATCTTCTCAGGTATTGTGAACCTCTTCTGCATCTTGATCCTGAATTTTTTGATAACCATGTCCATAGTATCTTTTCCACTACTCTCTGATGTAGCTTTTAGTGATATTTGAGACATAGTTGGTTTACTACTATCTAGGTAAGGATTTGCAACTTTACCAATAATGTGGAAGTACAGGCGTATCATCTTAAAATGGAATCACTTCCATGTTAAGAACATTTAGCTCTCCTTAGGGGATGTTTTTGACCTCCATCATATCATCCTCCCATTTCTGCAACATCCCCTGCTTCTGTGCCTAACTAGGACCCTGATTGGGCCTCTCCAGGCACCTTCTACCCCACCTGGCATGTTTTCTAGGGGTTCTGAACCCCTGGGTCAACATCAACCTCGACCTTGACCTAGGTCAGGGTCAACCTCAACCCTAACCAGGGTCCCCCTTTTGAATCTAGAAGCCTGTCGGCTACCGGGGGTCATCCAAAATTTATTTTCCCCGCTTTCGAGTCGGCTATTTCAGGTTCTAAATCCTTGATTCCTAAATTATATTTAATATAGGTCCTCTCCTAGGGGTAAAGGCTTTAATAGGAATTTTATTATCCTATGTCAGCCTCCTTAGAAGATTGTGGCCTAATTTCATATAAAAGGGAGCCTTCTCCTCTCATTTTCTCTAACCATTATCAAGTAACAAGCGCTAAGGCAACTAAGCATTCAAAGGACATTCAAGCATCCATTATTCTACATGTTTTCAAGATCTCAAGGTATTCAAGTCTTCCTCTCAAGCATTCAAGTTATCCATTGAAGATCAAGGATTCAAGCTTTCAATCCTTTAAAGAGATTTAGTTCAAGCATTCAAGATTCATCATTCAAACCCTAGATCTAGCCATCATGGTGGTGTGATCTTCCTTCAAGATCCTTTGTGCATCCTCAAGACTCTTTCATCATCTCTTCAAGGTGGATTTTAAGCATACAATCATGGAGGTTTATGTTTTCTAAAGTCTAAGCTTTCATACTTACTTATTTACTTACATTTGAATTATAATTGCATATCTATTGAATATCGTAGCTTCATTCTTAGATTCAATTATACTACTTGCTAGCATTCTATACTTTATTTATTTCAAGGTTAATTCTTAAATTGGGGTTTGACTAAGGCAAACCCCTCCCCCCCAACAAAAAAACCTCTTTTTCTTGCAAGTACAGGTTTAGGAATGCGGATTTGGACACAGATTTGGATACCCTTTTCAACTTTCTGTTGGGTTCCGTGAACATATTCTCTGTCAAACATGTGCAGGTCAAGGCCAAAATTATTGGGTCATGGTTTACATTTGGGGGTCAAGGTCAACCTTTTTCATAAGACGGTGTCGGATCGGAAAAATATTTCTAGGTTTTGTTCATCTCCGCGTTCCGATTCTGGATCATACTTTAGTTTTTCCAGAAATAGTCTACAGACCTTAGAAAACAACATTCTTTGATCTGAAATTCTTTAAGGTTAGTACATTTCTCCTATTTCTTCAATTACTATCATATATCATATCTATATATTCAAATAAAAAAATTTAAGATCTCCCTCTCTGTTTTCTTTTCTGAATGATTGATTCATTTGTGCATTAATCCCTCTTTTGGGTTGATCAACTTGGATCTTTCATTTGTGCATTTGGGGATAAAGGTGGAACATCTTATCTTCTCCCTAATCACAATTGCAATATACAATCAATCAAATTCAATTAAATGTAAAGTAGGGTTAAGGAACTCAACACACTCTAAGCAAATCAAACAATAATTAATAAACAATCTCCCCTTATCCCCTTTCTACCCCTTTACATTTTTGTGAACCCGCAATAGACAACTCCTTCTCTTTGGTGTTAGATTTACATCTTAGATTAAAATTTGTATTTATAAATCCAAAAATAAAAATTTAAATACTCATAAAATATACAAAAATACTTGCATTTGATTCATTATGAAGACCTTTTGGTGTATGGCTATTTTTCTCATTATTCTTCTCTTAGCATCTATTTATAGTACTTATGATATGTATGAGACTATTCTCCATTTTATTACATTTATCACTCTTCATAGTGCCCTTGCTTATGCTATTTTAAGATTGACCAATACTAGTCTCCCTACTTTCAAAACTTTAATTAAGGATTTGTGTAGTGGACTTATTGCTCTTTTGGATTATGTGAAGAATTTGGTGGATGATACCCCATTGCCTAATCTTCCTAATCCTAATTTTAATCTTCCTAATCCAATTATTCCTAATACTCCTACTCCTATTCTTCCACCTTCCATCCCTAGTTCTTCTCATACTTTTGTTAAGGCTCAAACTATGGTATAAGAGGAGGATGTGCGAGAATTTCTAGATTTACCTTCTTATCCCGTCCATGATACTATTAAGAGAAAATCCCAAGAAACTTCTCCTAGAACCATCATTCCACCTTACACAACATGTTCTCATGAACACAATAATCAATCACCTCCTATAGAAGCTTTGCAAGATAGATACACTACCGAATACACTATGGTTGATAAACAAGGTTATAAGGGTTTAGGGCTTGGTGTTAATGAACAAGGCATTAAAAACCTGATTCATGTGTCTCCTAAAAAAAATATGCATGGTATAGGCTTCCTGCCTTCTCAATTTGAGGTAACTGATCTTAACTATTGTCCTCCTCTTCATATTCTTCTTCCAACACCTACCTTAGATCACCTTGATACTCCTCAAGATATGGCTAAAAAGGTGTATGTCTAGTTAAATAATTCCAAGAAAGAAATCTTCAAACCCATTCTGAGAAATGCTCTCTCTAAATATAAGTGTCCTTTTCATTATAGTAATAAACATTTACTTCCTGACTGCATGCATTTCAAGCTATATGTTAGAGAAAGAGTTGCTTTGGGAATTATATCTCATTCCTGTGCAGTATTACAATTTATTCATAATTTTGATATAGGGCATTCTCCTCATTCTTCTACAAGTTATATTGCATTTCTCCTCTTGTCTATTCACTGGGGGGCAAGATGTATCTTATCCTAGTCTTCTAGGATCCATTCTACTCTTAGCATATTTTTGTGTTGATTTTAATTCGTTATTCTTTCTATATTCTATCCCTATAAATCATTCATGATATCTTTTCTAAAACATTTGTTTTGTAAGGATATCTCTTTACTATGAAATCTCTTGATATAAATTGATATATCCCTTGCCTACACACTTGGGGGGCAAGGTATGTTCTTTCTTCTTCTATCTAAGGAGTTACTTTCCTTAGCTTAGTGGCGTGTGTTTATCTTACAACATTATTTCTTTATAAAGATTTGTGTTTTGACTATTGATACCCTCTTATATGAGAGGTGATTTTCCTAGGTCATCACCTCTTCTTTATTTTGTAAACTATTTTTTTGATAAACTCTTTCTCTTGCTTTGGGTTAGAGTTTGACTCCTTCATTCTGAGATTCCTCTTCCTCTTGATTACAGGGGGCTTTTTGATTGAATCTTTGTTTCCTCTTTTCTTTAGAAGATGAAATTTTATCCTAAGCACTCCTCTATGGTGAGGGTCTTGTTTATGAGATCTCTTCCCTTTTGAGGATCCTTTTTCCATAAGTGACATATTAATTTCATGATTATCTATGTTCTTGGATGTAAGGGTCAAGGCTCTTCACTAAGAATATGGCATACATTGTTGTTAAGCTGGATATCTCCTTACTTGGTGAAGTAGGTATTCTCTTTTCTCTTCCTTATCCTACCTAGTGGCTAGTCATGATAAGGAGGGGGGCATATATAGGGTCTCCCTTGTACTATATTTTACATTTATTTACATTTTGCAACATGCTAAATCCTTGGAAGGTAACGCACATAAGTTGCTAAATCCTGAAGAGACACACATTTTTACTTTTATGTTTGCTAAATCCTTGGAAGGTAACACACATAAGTTGCTAAATCCTAAAGAGATATGCACCTTTTTTATTTTTTTATGATATGCTAAATCCTTGAAAGGTAACGCACATAAGCTGCTAAATCTTGAATGGACACGCATTTTATATTCTATAGTGATACAAGAATGTAGATCTATGGATATTTTCAAAAGTCGTCAGAAGAGGCATTTACAATTACAAGCACAATTTATGGGTGAACCTATTGGGGGCTCTCCCTCCATGGTGATTCATAGTAAGGTGGGCATCTTACTAGGCGAGGTAATCACTTTCTTTTCTCTCTTTCTCTTTCATGCTAGTAGGATTAGATTATGAAGCTATGTTATCTATGGTGTTGTTCTTATCTTACTTATGTAGTCATGTATGTTTTCTATGATTGATTTCTCTTTACTTTCATATCTTTATGCATGTATGTTGAGTTAGAATCCTTAGTCCAGGGGCTCATGTCCCTGACTTAGTGATATTCTACCTCGTTGCAATCCACCGAGATCTTTTTCTTCTAACTTTACCGTGAGCATGTTGGATTTCCATACTCTCGCTAAAGTGGGGGCTTAATGTATCATCTTAAAATGGAAGCACTTCCATGTTAAGAACATTTAGCCCTCCTTTGGGGATGTTTTTGACCTCCATCATCTCATCCTCCCATTTCTGCATCATCCCCTACTTTTGCACCTAATTAGGACCCTGATTGGGCCTCTCCGGGCACCTTCTACCCCACCTGGCATGCTTTCCAGGGGTTCCGACCCCCTGGGTCAAGGTTGAACTTGACCTTGACCTAGGTTAGGGTCAACCTTGGCCCAAGATAGGGTCCCCCTTTTGAATTTGGAAGCCTGTCGGCTGTCAGGGATCATCCAAAATTCATTTTTCCCGCTTTCGGGTCGGTTGTTTTGGGTTCCAAAGCATTGATTCCTAAATTATATTTAATATAGGTCCTCTCCTAGGGGTAAATGATTTAATAGGAATTTTATTATCCTATGTCAGCCTCCTTAGAAGATTGTGCCCTAGTTTCATATAAAAGGGAGTCTTCTCCTCTCATTTTCTCTAACCATTATCAAGTAACAAGCGCTAAGGAAACTAAGCATTCAAAGGACATTCAAGCATCCATTATTCTACATGTTTTCAAGATCTCAAGGTATTCAAGTCTTCCTCTCAAGAATTCAAGTTCTCCATTGAAGATCAAGGATTCAAGCTTTCAAGCCTTTGAAGGGATTTGGTTCAAGCATTCAAGATTCATCATTCAAACCCTAGATCTAGCCATCATGGTGGTGTGATCTTCCTTCAAGATCATTTGTGCATCCTCAAGACTCTTTCATCATCTATTCAAGGTGGATTTAAAGCATACAATCATGGAGGTTTATGTTTTCTAAAGTCCAAGCTTTCATACTTACATATTTTCTTACATTTGAATTATAATTGGATATTTATTGAATATCATAGCTTCATTCTTAGATTCAATTCTACTACTTTCTAGCATTCTATACTTTATTGATTTCAAGGTTAGTTCTTAAATTGGGGTTTGACTAAGGCAAACCCCTCCCCCCCAACAAACAAACCTCTTTTTCTTGTAGGTGCAGGTTCAAGACTGCAGATTTGGACATAGATCTGGATACCCTTTTTGGCTTTCTGTCAGGTTCCACGAACATATTCTCTGTCAGGCCTGTGTAGGTCAAGGTTGACATTATTGAGTTAGGGTTGACATTTTTTGGTCAAGGTTGACCTTTTCATAAGACAATGTCAGATCAGAAAAATATTTCTAGGTTTTTTTTGTCTCTATGTTTCAGTTCTGGATCATACTCCAGTTTTTCCAGAAACAATCTACAATCCTCAGAAAATAGAATTCTTTGATCTACAATTCTTTAAGGTTAGTACATTTCTCCTATTTCTTCAATTTTTGTCATATATCATATCTATATATTCAAATAACAGAATTTAAGATCTCCCTCTTTGTTCTCTTTTTTGAATGATTGATTCATTTGTGCATTAATCCCTCTTTTGGGTTGATCAACTTGGATCTTTCATTTGTACATTTGGGGATAAAGGTGGATCATCTTATCTTCTCCCTAATCACAATTGCAATACACAATCAATCAAATTCAATTAAATTTAAAGTAGGGTTAAGGAACTCAACACACTCTAAGAAAATCAAACAACAATTAATAAACAATCTCCTGTTATCCCCTTTCTACCCCTTTACAACAGGTAGATGATCAAAGAGCCAAACCTAAATATCTTGCTCTTGTCATGCTTAATAGACTTGATATTCTCAATCAGCTATGCATGCAATAGTTCACAGAGATTGTACTGAGTGTTATCTCTCACTATCCTTATTACTGCCAGAACTATTGTTGTAGACACACTATTCAGTCTGCTTTCCTGCTGAAACTTGTATCTAAGTATCATAGTAAGTATTTTGATGTCATTCTCCTTGATAGGATCGACAGTCATGCCATGCCTATCACTTCTAGATAAGAAAACTTGTTCAACCTATTTCTTAACATCCTTACCAGTAGGAAGAACTAGTCGAGTCTTAGGCAGTCCAATCATTTCATGAATTAGGTCTACAGTGATGTGGACAGGAACATTACCAATCCAATATAGGTCATCATGTATCCTTCTTAGTAGTATCTTAACCCATTCTGGCTCATAGAACTCATGCGTGTTAGAATACTCAAAGATAGGGTTATCAGTGAGATGCGCATATTCATCCTTGAATGAGTAGTTTGGTATCATCATTAAACCCATAAGAGTTTCTATGTTGTTGTCTCCAACTTTTTCCTTCTTTCAGTAGATGTACACGCAAATGTCTTCCACGTGCATGACTCCTAGCAGAGTCTTAGAGAATACTTCTTCAACATCATCTAGTAGAGACTTGAATAGATGCTTCTTAAAGACAAATCTCTTCCTTTCAGAAATGTCAAATCCAACTAGGGTTGCCATACTTACTTGCAACTTGATTAAATATGTTTCATGACAATTCAAAATGATACGACTACTAGGGTTCCATTTCAACTTGCAATCTATTCCGAAATTGATCAAATTGATACCTTTGGATGCTTTGATGCTTATTTCTCCTGTGCTCTATAAATTTTATGATCTTAGATGTAAACAATGAGAATAATCAATCAATCCAGCGATTTATATAAAAATTTTCTGCATTTAATGCCGTAAGTGCTTTTACTGAGGCTTTCAAACTTTATTCTAAATAAAGTATAGACAATGTGTGAACACATGCTGCATTGTTTTGTTATCATTGACATGAATTTGAAAGCACATACTCAGAGATGAGTATACCAGCCATGCAGGGGTTCAGAGATAGAATAGCTCCCCCTAAGACCATGAGGGTCAATTATCCAGAAGTAGAAGGTGTGTCCACTAAGGATGCATCTATTAACTTGTTCTCTTCATTATCTTTCTTTACTTCAACTCATATTTTATCTAAGTTAGCTTTAGCTTCCACAAACTTAACTTCTCCTGATTCTTCAAATAGAGACTTTTAAGGATTCTCTTGTCCTAGTGTTCTTGACCTGCAAAACCTTGAGATGTGTCCATCTTTTCCACATGAGTGACAAATGATAGAAGGTCTGATGTTATTATTCATCATGCTGCACTGCTTGGCTATGTGTCCATTGTAATTATGTATCTGACATGTAATGTTCTGCAAGTTTCTTTGAGGTTGGTTTCTCTGATTGTATTGAGTTTGATTCCTTGGGTTCAGTTGTGACTGATTTCTTTGATTTGTCCTACAATGAATAGCCCTATGACCAAACTTATTATAGGAGTAAAAATAAGCATTGTAGGGTCTTACATCCATACAATCTCTTTCCAAGTGTCCCTGTTTGTTACAGGCCTAGCAAGTATAGTTGATTGCCTTGTGCTTATCTTTTGGTGATTCTGCTTTAGTCTCTTTGTGATTCTTAGTTTTCTTTTCTACTGTAGATTCTGTTTGAGCTTTCTTTCTTTCTTGTAATGAATTGATCTCAATTTGAGCTATACTGTATCCCATACCAGTGGTATCACCTTTTAGCTTTTGTGCATAAAGCTGTGATTGAATTAAATTAGAACTTGTGTCTAGTTTATCAATCTTGTCTTTTTCTCCTGATAATTCAAATTCAATTTTATTCTTGATGTTTTCCAACTCCAAGATTTTCATATTGGCTTGCATGAGTTCTTCATCTAACTGATTATTTTATTTGTTCTTCTCTTCAATAGTTGTTAGGCTATCAGTTAACTGATCATTCAGTCCTTCTATCTTATCCTTTAAAGATAAGTTTTCTTCATTTAGTTTCTTGACCATTTTACCCAAATCATTTGTAGAGCAATCTTTCAAATATTTTCTTAATTTTTTTATAAGAATTTGTGAGCCATCAAATTTTAGTTTAAGTTCATCATTTTCTTTCTCAGATCTATCTAGATCTTTAAGGGCTACTTCAAGATTATTTTTTAGATGTTTTGCTTTTGCTAAATCTATGATCTCCTCAAGTGGTTAAACTTTCTTTCAGAGGACTAGACCTCTGATACCAATTGTTGGAAACACTGAGAGGTGGGGGGGGTGAATCAGTGTTTAACTAATTATTATATTTCAGCAACTTTAAACATAAATCAATTATAAATCTCTTGAAGCTTAACACAAGAGCACATAACACATGATATTATTATAGGGAAACCTTGATTAGAGGAAAACCCCGGTGGGAATTAGTACCCACAAATATTGCACTAGTATAATGAACCTGTTAAAGTTCCTTTTCCCTGTTAGAAGTAGTCTTTACAATGAAAGTACAATGACCTAGTCAAAGGCCTGAAACTGGTAAGAGTCTTTTACAAATAACCCTGTTAGGGGTTAGGACTCACTTTCAGGGAGCTCACTACTCAATGAGAAAGAAGGCTACAACCTCCTGAGAATAGATATGCACTATATCCAAAAGTGAACTATTGTATATGACACAAATGTTTGATTAGTTCCAGTTATACGCTTATGCTCTTATCTTCTTTAAGGGCTCTATCTCATACTGACATCTTTATTCTTCTCTTCTATATCTCTGCTCTGCATATTTCCTCAACAACACAAATATATCTTTTCATTATATATATATATATATATATATATATATATGTATATGTTTATGCCTGAATAGATGCGACTATAAACAAGACCTTAGTCAGCCCGAAAACAACATTCATAATGCTTCCAAACAAATTGGCTTAAGTTTGTTTATAATAATCTTTAGTACATGATTAAATTTTTTTTACAATAGGTGCTTAGCCTTTACACAAAAAAAAATTACACGCTAATCAAAAACCTGAAGTCGGCTCCATACTCTATATTCTGAACTGCTAGTGTACTTGCTCTTTCTGTAACTTATCCGTACTGACATTCCATACCATGCATGTATAGGGTAAGCATAAAAAAATATCATAGAGATTATGTCTTAAGGTTCTTAGTCTAGATCAGTTGTACACATGTGCACTGGTGCTTTGATCATCTATGTATCTCCGTTCTGTATTGTCTTCTATACTTCATCAATTTCCACTACTAAGTTTGCTGTCAAAACTTCATATGACTTTGTTGCCATAATGACAACACAAAATAAGTCATATACTCCTTGGGAGTTAGCTTGCCAACATGCAACCATTCATAAGTGTGTGTCACAAGTGTCAAAATCCTCTCAAGGAGGAATAAACTAATCTCCTTATTAAATGAATTACATAAAAAGAGTTTTCCTCCCACTTGGACTAGAGGACAACATACATGTAGGGATTCCATGGGAATCTCAAAATTAAATAAATAAATACTAGTAAATATTAAATATTTTAACACACCCCTTTAATCTTTACTTGGGATGTTTACAACAAGGGGTATGAAACCCAATTTTTACAAAAATCTGTAACTTGATCTTCAATATAATGAAGAAATTGTATTGTCTTCAAGTTTTCAAGTGGTCTTCTGGAAACATGATGTACAAGTAGCTTTGTTAGAGCCAAGAGAAGTAGATGGGTCATTTAAATGTGTTCAAGTGGAAGTATATGCGCATCTGCAAGTAGTCTTGTGATTCATCAAACATGTGGAATTGAATTGATGTCTTTAATGTGCCTTGATGATGTTACTCCAAATGAGCATTGAAGTTGTCAATAATATACAAGAATTGAAATAGACAGTCAGTAATAGAGTCACAAATAGGATAGTCGGTATAATAACTGAAGTGTAGAGTTAACCGAGAGCACAGATCACACCCATAGTTAACTGAGTGCGATGATAACCAAACAGATAGACTTTACCGAGTAGTATTCTACACCGAGCTACACAGTTTAACTGAACAACAGTATAAATGAGATATACGGACAACACCGACCACCGAGAGACACCATTAATAGAGTGGACCAGAGGCCACATAAAAGTGTGTTATGGTACATCATTCCATGTAACAAATTTTTGCCAACCTAGATCATCATTTACAACGATCGAGGAGAGCATTAATTATAGATTCACGGTATTAATTGTATATATCTCATATGTTTAGATGATCAAGGTAAATTATGTACACCATTGATCTTAGGTTAGGGATGTAATTGTTAAGCCATAATTAGGTCATATAGGTTCAATATATATAATCTATAGATGTCATTTTTGTAATGTATGTTGATCAAGTAGCCGTCATACTACAAACATAAGAGATTAGAAAAGGGTTTTAAGGATAGAGACTACATTGCAGTAATTAGTTTTCAGAACAGAGGCCAGGATACCAAGAAGAAAAGAGGGGAAGTTATTATCATTCACATTGAGGTGATATGTTTTATATGTAATTATAGATCTGTACCAACAATATTGAGATTGTATATGTTTTAGATCAAATTTCTGTTACACTCTAACAATTATAATAGACCCCAAAATCTCTTAACAAAGTAGACTTAACCATCTTTTGTAAATATCTTAACCGAGTGCACACATACTTTGTTCTGAAAAATCCTCTTAAGAAGTAGATCTAATTGATCTCATTGTTACTCCTAATAGGGTAAGATCATCATAAGTGATCAATCTTTGTCATCTTTAACAGACTACTTTATTTACTACAGTAGTGAAGTTTTGTGGGTCTCATCCCCACCATTGTTTTTACCTTCTAACAGGGGTTTTTTGTGATACCAAAATACTAGTGTCATGAGTACTTAATTTCATGTATGTGTATTATTTACTTTACATGCATTTACATTTTACTAGTGATACTATATGTTTGGTGTATGCAATCTACTTAATCAAATTTTTATAGAACAATTTGATTACAAAGATTTGATTGAAAGTTTTTAAGGGTACTAATTCACCCCTCCCTCTAAGTACAAACCTCTCCATTATCCAAACAATTGGTATTAGAGCTAGTTCTCTTGTTTGGAAGGTTTAATTGTTGAAGAGAAAACATCTTATAACGGAAAGGTATACACTTGACAAAACTATTGAAAATCAAAAGTTATAGTTGCAGATCTATGTCAAACAATAAAAGGAAGCCAAAGAGAAACTCAAGGAGATGTTGATTAAAATAAAGGACATGGTACTTTTCTATCGTGATACTCATTATCATGAAGAAGAGATTCATGACCCATTTGAGAAATATGGATCTGAATCTAGTAGCATATCTGATGCATCTGAAGGAATCATATCAAATATATCTGAGAGAAATCAACAAGTTACTGGACAAGTGAAAGCACTACATATCGGTAAAGATACACAAATGGTTAGAATGGTTTAAGTATTGAATGATGAAAAGAAATATGAACAAGATAGAAAATTGGTTGTTGATGACAGAAGACAAATGACTAAAAAGTTACAAGAAAAAGAATTAGAGATATTGAGACTTACTGAACATTACTTTGAGAACACCAATCAAGTGGTTTCTATGAATCATGAGGCAAACGGAGTGAAGACTAAACTTGCAAGAACAATAGAGGATATTGGTGTATTGAAAGAAGAAAATGAGAAATTGAGAAATGAAGTGAAGATTTTACAACAACATAATGAAGTGCTTAAGAGGTTTGAAGAAAGCACTAAGAGAATGCATGAATTTTAGAACTATCCAAGAAGACTAAACAACAATACCAGATTAGGGTATATCAAGCAAGGAGAATCATCAAATAAAGCTGAAGAAAGGAATCTACACTCGAGTACAAAGCCTAAGAAGCCCTCTTGCCATCACTGTGGAAAACTAGAGAACACATCAAATGTTTGCATGAGAAAAGCAAAAGATATTCCTAGAAACCCTCCCAAATTTAATGGTATTTTCTACAGCTGGAATAAGCATGGACATCAAGCACATGAGTATAGATCCAAGTTGAACAAACCATAGAAGAAACCATACATAGATAAATACTGTTAAATTTTCAACATGCATGGTCATACATCACAAGGATATAGGAAGAACGCAAAGCAAATCTGGAAGCCTAAAGGATAAGAAAAGGTAAATCAACCGAGAAGACAAGGAAATGCTTATGGATGGGATTATAAAACTTGGAGTAATTGCACAAAATGTGGTAAATATGGGCATATAGAAAAAAATTTGTATGAGACAATGACAAACCAAATCTAGGAATTGGTCAAACTCTGAAATGACATGTTCTCACTGTCACAAAGTCGGTGAGTTAACTAGAGATTGTGAAGAATGAATATATACTTATGGAAATGGAAATACAATTGAAGAGATCATAAGAATCAAAAATCAAATGTGGAGGAAATCATCAAATGATATTGAAGGACCACGCACAATAGTTGGTGACACCTCATCTAATAGATTAGGTGGCTACACTATCTCCAACTGAGCAATTCAAGCACGTAAGGAACTATGTTTTGCAAATCTATATCTTACATCAGTTCCTATATTCATTGCACAAATGCCAAATTAGCATGAATTGAGATGCACTATAGTATTACATTGATCTAGTTGAGTTTGTTAATATGTACCGAGTTAGCTATGTCGATCGGTGAAAATGTGTAAGACAACCGAGTTGCTATGGCAACTGAGTATAAGGTATACTCACTGAGATGAAGTATTGTTAGTATTAACCGAGTATAATTTTTTTTCACTAACTGAGTATAATGTTTTTTCACTAAGTGGTTGGTGAAGAGTATTTATTGCATTGCCCTAAGTCATTTTCTATAAATTTGATTGATGTGAACTCATTTGTTCACACCGCAATCACAGAGTAGAACAAATAAAAGAGATCAAAGTTGCAACAAATCATTTTCAAGCATTCTACAGAGATTTAGAGCACATTCAAGCACATAGAGGTTAGTCATTACATATTCTTATATTATCAAGTCATTCAAACACCATTCATGTAAACCCTAAATCTAAAATCATGGCATCCACATCTTGAACCATGAAGGTGAAGATGGAGAAGGATAAAAAGATTGTTTTGGTGAAGAACTCCACTTGCATAGATCCAAACTATAAGATCCATCAACAGGTTGCAGCCCAACTCGATGGAAAATGCACGTTTTGAACAATTCTGCCTAGGCTTTCTTATTCCAATACGTGTATTCTTACATTCACTAAAAAATAGGTGAAATCAGGGATTTTGAGCTTATATCGACTTACCAGTCACTATGCACAAATGGGAAGTTGAAAGAAGATCATAAAAATATAGAGGTGAAAGGGTTAACCAATGCCCTAAATTTCCTAAATGCATTCAAGACCAAGTGGATCTGCATTTTTTTGAGTCAAGTTCACAATGGAAAGCTCTGACTGGATGACCCAAAGAAGATAACAAAATATGTTATTCACGCCATGACCGGGTATCCCATATTTGATAAATCAAAAGCCCTTAGGCACCCACCTAGAACCAAAATAGAAAATTTAACAGGAGCCAAATGGGACGGTACATGTCTAAAGATCAATTGCATCACTGATCCTGAACTGAGGTTCAAAGCATATGTCATTAGCTACAAGATATTCTATTCTAGAAAACTAAACAATGTTGCATGCAGAGATGTTGACATAGCCTACAAAATTGTAAATAAAGGAGTACAATATGACCTAGCCAACCTGTTGCGAGACAACTTGAAGAAAATATGAGAACAATTTGATCAGAAAGATCAAACACATGTAAGTTTGGTTTTCTACTACTTTGCACATTCTTCTACCTACAAAATTTCTTTCCCTCCGCCAGTAAAGTAAAGTGTAAGTGAAACCAACCAGTTACAATGTAAATCAATGAATTCATTAGAAGCCTAGGGAAGAATTTTGACCCTATTGTGAAAGAATATTTTTCTAAGTTCAAAGAAAGGATGGAAAAGAGATCTAGAATACCTAAGCAATTAGTGGAAAAATAAAAAAATGAAATTTGTTTTGTAGTTGACACCGACACAATTGTAATCAAGGTAGCACAACCGAGGACATCATGGCTACCTCCATTCGATTATGAATTAGATATTTACATCATATCTAAGGCTATTGACAAATTGTTGAATGAGCCTGTTGATAAATCTGCCATGATATTTGGCATCTATGATGAATCTCAGACCATAATATCCATTGGAATATAAGTTGAGAAGATGGGTAGGAAAAAGACTAAGATAGTCAAGACTTTGAAGAGAAAATTTGCAATCATAGATGAAGAATTAGACAATTTTGTAGATGAAACCAAGGAGCATACCTCAGTCGGTCAAGAAGAAGAACCTGAACATGATGTTGATGCCACTGAATACGATGAAGAACAAGATAAGGCACCTAAGGCAAAGAAGGGAAAAAGCATAAAGACTGACTCTCCACTACAGACCATATCACAATCGGTGACTATAGATTCACCACATTTGAAGAAAGGTGTGGAAAAAATAACAAGACCCTCACCAAAGTTCACATACCAAAAAAGAAAATAGAAGGGTACTACCGAGAATCCTGCACTAATACAAAGGAAGAAGTATGTAAGGAACAAGGATGACAAGGATGATTCTGATGATAATCCTAATCAAATCAAGGTTGTAAAAAACAAGACACCACAGACTATTGATTATATTGCAGAGGAAATTAGAACAACTGGATGGTTAGGACATCCAAAGATACATGCATATTCTGATATGACCACCGAGCACAAGGATAAACTTGAAGAAGAAATCATAGGTATGATGATCAACTTCAAACAAGTTCCATTTGAGTTTGCTTCTTACCTTCCATCTGAGTTATATGATAAGATATTAGAAAGATGGTCCTACGCACTTCAAACCAATAAATAGATGAGAGAAGAAGCTCTCACTCTTATTAAACATGATTGTACAGTTGAGTAGATAAATGATATAATGCAGAAGTATGCCAAGAAATTTCTAAAGAAGGAAAGGACATTGAATATTCTGGAAGGGAATTTGAAGGAAATGGATATTGAGAGCACACAAATATGGAATAAACTGTTGAATCCACCAGAGGAAATCAAGGACACCGAGGAAGAAATACACATTGCATCCAAAGTTGATACCGAGGTACATCGACCGAGTATAGAAACAATAACCATTGGTGTCAATGATGCAGATGTTGACAATGCACTGGATGGTATTCCTGAAGTATTGACAAATATTGGAAATCCTAAGATCAAAATAAAAGACAAAACTGAAGGTGATCCAGATGATAAGGCTAAGGAAGTCAATCAGAGCAACCGAGACTACAGATGAGAAAGACACATCAGAGGTTGCCCAAGAAAATGTACTAGGTCAGTTACCTATTTTCGTCCAAGCAATTGAAATTGAGAGTGAAGCATAGTAGAATAAACTCAAGCAGGTTACAGATACAAATGAAGACAAGGGTAATACACATGATAAATAGACCGAGCATAGTGGTGGAACAACACAAAGTGATGCACCAAAAGATACCACTGATGAAAAATAAAAATGTGAAGGTAGTACAGACAATACAAACAATATGGTAGACACTTCTACTACAAACACAAGGTTAGTTACCAAGGCACCTCACCAAGTCATCACACCGAGTATTGAGCAAGCAAAGCTAGAAATTGAGCAAAAGGCTCAATTGGAAAATTAACATTATCTCCTACTTCAAGCAGTAAAGAGAAGAAGAATAAAAGAAAGAAAGGAATCAAGGGTCCCACGATACTTGATGAGATCATTGACATTCCTGATTGTGATCCATGAATAATTGACCCTGAAGCTTTGAAACAATATGAAGAACTCTGCACCTGAAAGGTAGCAAAAGACAAGCTGAGACAAGAATGAAAAAGTGCATAGGTGTTAGAGACTTCTAAGGAGATTCTACAAAAAATTGTTCCTGAAGTAGATATCAATAGATCTACCCATATCATTGATCAAATTGCACTTCTCACTGAGGAAAGTAACAAACCTAACATTGATGGTGAAAATAAATTGGAAGAGCGAGCTAACAATAAGATATAATACAAAGTTACCGAGAAGATCAGTCGGGCAGTGGTAGTAAATAGAGTAAATCTATCTAAATTTGTAAGTGGTTCAACAACTATCATATCCAAATCCATTACAATTCTACAATAGTTATGCACATTAAATCACTTCACTACTGAGATTAGTGAAAAGATAAAGAAAATAGATCAAGATCTAAAAGATAGTGCAAATATTCTATCAACTAAGCACCATGCATTGCAGATGCATTACAACAAAGTACTCAAAAACCAGTGGTTGAGACTAGACTTGAAGAAAGAAGAGGAGAAAATCAGAGAGCAAGTAACCAAGCTACAAGCAATGTTACTACCACATTTAGATATGATGCAAAAACATGTAACATTGGCAAAGAATTTGATTTCCACCGCAGAAATGTTAGTGATAGAAAGCATATATGATATGCATGCTCAAATCAATCTAGAACTATTAACCCTTGAGAATTTAAATGAGGAATATGAGTAGCTACTAGAACATCTCAAGAATTCCCATCCTAATATGTTTGACAAATTGTAATTTATACTCCTTTTGTCATTATTTTCAAAAAAGGGGGAAATATATGTATGTAAGTATAGTCAAGGGGGATACTATAATCAGGAGGAGTTCATATACGTATACCAAGCATGAACAAAGGGGGAGTCACTATGTATAGTATTTTGTAAATGTTAAGTTTTTTATACTAATGCCAAAGGGGGCAAATATTACTCCAAATGAGCATTGAAGTTGCCATTATTATTCAAGCATTGAAATGGATAGTCTATAATAGAGTCACAAATAGGATATTCAGTATAATCAACCAAATGTAGAGCTAACCTAGAGCACTGATCATCCCCAGAGTTAACTGAATGCAGTGGTAACCAAATAGACAGACTTTACAGAGTAGTATACATCAAGCTACATAGTTTAACCGAACAACAATATAACTGAGATACACAGACTACATCGAGCACCGAGAGAAAGCATTAACTAAGTGGACCCGAGGCCACATAAAAGTGTTTTATCGCACATCATTCTATGTAACAACTTTTTGCCAACCTAGTGTAAGATATATATATA
>MU224087.1:231213-252657 GCA_018584345.1 Thuja plicata
AAATTATTTTGAAAAAAAAATAAACTAACTAAAAAATAACTACCTAACTTTTGGATTTGGCTTTAGACAAAAATCCAAAACACCTCTCAAAAAGCTAATATTTATGCTGGAGATAGGAAATTTGATTTCCTGAACTGGGTCATTTCTAGATGTTCAAAATTTGACCATCTTCATCCTTTGTCAGCATCATTTTTGTAGCAAGTCAAAATTCCATCATTTTTTGAAGGCTTTGATTAGTTAGTTCTATTTATATGTGTCATTAAGCTTCCTTCCTTAATCCATCAAATTTTAATTTAAAATTAATATAATTTTGAATCCCATTTCATGTACCTCATCATATCATCAATTATTGTGAATGAAGTTTAGGATGCCATTTTTTAGAGTTTATCACTTTATAAGACTCCAAATTTTTCCAAAAATTTAGAGCTCCAACAGGCTCTTTCTGGGGATGCATGCTCCCTGTGAACATAGCGAGATACCAGCTATCTCTGGAGGAAGTAGACCAAGTATCCACACTTAATCTGATACAAAGTGAAATTGGGTGTCCCCAGGCCCCCCAAAAAAATGAACACCGCTTCTTTCCTCTATCAAACACATAATTTTGATCATGTAATACTTTGGATCTCCCGAATACGATGCCACCACTCTCATGGACAACATTCATTACTTTATTAACACATTTTGACTTTTTTTTACTTTTAGAAAAGTCAGTAGGTCCACTGTAGTCCTTTCTAAATAGAAGATCCTCATGCATTTGATCAACTCTACAAGAAACTTGATTAATCTCTTCTGCTTGGATGCCTTTATGTACACAATCTTCGCTATACTCAATATGTTGTTTGTTTTCAAAAAAATTATTTGGAGATAACTCACATTCAAGAACTTCCTTCTTATCAAGAATTTGATCAGATAGGATACTCGGATAATTTTCAGAACTAATCTTCAACACATTCTCCTCATTAAGTCTATTTGGTTCCATCTCATCTTCACATGTTTGATACAACTTCTTCTCATAGGATGAAATAATGCATGTCTCACTTTCTGAATAGACTTCCCCATTCATATGTTGAGCTTCATCATCTTCAAAATGATCACTAGACTCACTGTCTTTATCATGATGTTGATGGACTTGATTGCATAGAAAATATTCTTCAAATAATAGATTCAAGGATATAGAGAACTCAGGCATATCTCCATGAGAACTTTCATCTGAAACTTCTTTGTTTTCATATGTTGTATGTTGTTCTATTTCATCTCTGTTATTTGATTCCTGAAATTTATCATCTTCTTCATCTAGTACCCCCTGAGTATGTGGTGATCCCTCAACTTGTTTATCATGGTGCATTGAGAGAAAAATTTGACCACTCTTCTCAACATATTTTTGATATTTTATGTCTAGTAAATATGAGATTTCTTCTGTACTAAGAAGATCTTCTTCCTCATCATCATGGTCATTGATACCTATTTCCATGCAAATCTCACTACATACAGATTCTACTTCAATCTGATCCAAATTTTCTTCCTCTATGTCATCGTTCTTTTCTTCCCTCAATACTTCACATATTTTCTCAAGAAAAGATAGTAGTTGAGAATCATGTTAGATTCCTAACTCACAAAGTTTATCCATTAATTCCCTTCCTAGAGGCCTGATAACCGAAGGTATTTACCAATAGATCTTTATCATTCTGATGAACAAATGTAGTGCAGTTTCACCTTTATATCTTTCCAAACTAAAGAATGTATCCAAAGGGGACATGTAAGATTCTTCTTCCAAAATATAATTTGGCTCTCTTTCCTGTTCATAGCACATGTTTTGTTCATAACACATGTTTTCTTCTTCACCACTGGCATCATGAAACATATGAAGAAGCCCCTGCTCAAACTGTCTCCATGATGAGATGGACTGCATAGGTAATGATTCATATTCTTCTTGTGCATTATTTTTTAATGACCATGCAAATAGATTCATCACCTGATCCTCTGTAGAAACCTCATAATCTTCTATGAATGTATAAAATGCATCCAAGTGTTGTAGTGTTGATTCATCCCATTCTCCATGGAACTTTGGTAGAAGTTGTGAAATTTTAGGGGATAACTTATTTGCGATGCATTGAAATCTCCTAAGATCTAATGGCCTGATACCATCTGGAATAAAATGATTTCTTTGAAATGATGGATACATTTGAAAAAACAATCCACCATCTCCTTCTAATTATTCTCCCTCAGTAGAGTCACTAATTGAAATTCTTTGTTCAACAGAGTTGCCACCTTCTTATCAGAAGGAAAATACTTACTATCTTCTGAGTTCTTTTCTCCCAGTAGACTCTTAAATATATCATCAGAGCTTCTAGGTAAAATACAAAAATGTTCTTTTGAACAACTTCCCAATAGACTCACCAATCTATTGGTGCTCAAATCAACATATTGAATTTCCTATGGACTTTCCAATCCAATTCTTGGAAACCCAAGTGATTTGGCCAACTAACAAGTCACAACCAAGGCAAGGTTGGAACTTCTGCCATTCTAGCTCTGCAAAACCAAGGCTGGTAGGCCTATACCTTGACTTATCCTTCAAGTTACAAGTATTTTTATAGTAGATAAGTAACACTTCAACCTTCTCTCTCAAGTATGGCAAGGCACTTGAAAGAAATCTAACTAAAGGCAATATATCATGAACTATAAATTGAAATACTTTAAGTAATTGAAAGAATGTTTAGTAAATGTGTATGTAATTTAAAATGAATAGATAGATAAGATATCACAAAACTATAAAAAATGAACTAAATAACTATAATCCAAATAAGAAAGAAAGACCAGTGCCTTAATCAACCACGGGCAATAGAGTCACTATCATTCCAATCTTATGTTCAACCTCAGAGACAGTTTTATAAGAAAACTTATCACTTCAAAGGTGTTATGGAATGTCCATGCAACCTAAAAAAAATTTAGAGATATTTCAAAAGGGTAATACTTCTCATATGACAACCCGATTGACTGAGGCCTCAATCAATAGAATTTAACCATGTAAAATGAGAAAACCAATTGAAAATATAGACTATATTGAATCAAATCAAGAAGCATGCACAACAAACTATCACTTTGAAGAAGTTCTATTAGTTTTTCCAAGGGACTAATTGTAAAATGATCAATGAAACAATTGCATATATGAAGAAAAAAGACTTATCTTTATTGATTTTAAAGAAATAGTACATCCAGGTCCATGTTATAGTTGTTGATCCAAAACTATCCAAATATGTGAAATTCTATTATTGTATTGTCTTCTCTTTACATTTTACAATATATATATATATATGTGTGTGTGTGTGTGTGTGTGTGTGTGTGTGTGTGTGGCTTTCACACCTCTTTAGGGTGAAAAGACACAACCCTTATTACAAATTATTTTGAAAACTAATAAACTAACTAAACAATAACTACCTAACTTTTGGATTTGGCTTTGGCCGAAAATCCAAAACACCTTTTGAAAAGCTAATATTCCTTTTGGAGATAGGAAATGTGATTTCCCAAACTGGGTCATTTCTAGATTTTTAAAATTCTACCATCTTCATGCTCTGTTGGCATCATTTTTGCAGCAGGTCAAAATTCCAGCATTTTCTGAAGGCTTCGATTAGTTAGTTCTATTTATTTGTGTCATTAAGCTTCCTTCCTTAATCCCTCAAATTCTAATTGAAAATTAATATAATTTTGAATCCCATTTTATGTACCTCATCATATCATCAATTATTGGGAATGAAGTTTACGATGCCATTTTTTAGAGTTTATCACTTTATAGGACTCCAAATTTTTCCAAAAATTTAGAGCTCCAACACAATGTTCTTTAGAAATGGCTCATAAATTTCACATCGCTATCTAATATAATACTTAGGCACAAGACATGGATTTTCATAGTCTTCTTAAAGAAAAAATAGGCTATGTGGCTAGCATCATGAGTAGTGTTGCAGGGAATGAAATGTCCCATTTTGCTAAATTTGTCAACCACTACATAAATGATGTCATATCCTTGCTTTGTTTTTGGTAGACCTACTATGAAGTCCATGCTCACACACTTCCATGGCCTATTAGGGAGAGGTAAAGGTTGGTACAAACATGCATTGCTTATTCATTCTTTGGCTTTCATGCATATTACACACTACTTAACATACCTAGTAACATCTCTTATCAACTTTGGCCAATGGTAGAACCTTTGTACAAGCTCCAAGGTTTTATTCATACCAAAGTGACCACTCAAACACCCATTGTGTTTATCTTGTATGATTTTATCTCTCATGGAAGCTCTTGGCACACACAACTGATTACCCTTAAATAACAATCCATTTTATAAAGTAAAATCATAAAACTTGCTATGGAAATGATTCTCAAATTGAGTACACACCTTGTAGGCTTCACCAAAGTCTTCATCTGCCTTGTAGAGATCTCTTAAACTATAAATTCCAGTGCTATTCAACTGAACATCTTGGACTATCAACAATCTCCTAGTTAGTGCATCTGCAACCTTATTTGATTGTAAATGTGAATGCTTGCAAGTATTGCATCCATTTCAGATGTCTATTACTTAGTTTCTCCTAAGTATTGATATAACTAGGGGCTTGGTTTTTAGTAAACACAACAAATTCCTTGGGTAATATTTAATGCCTCCACTTTCTAAGTGACTAAACTAATGCATACAGTTCCAAGTCATAAGAAGAGTATTTCTTCTTAGCTTCATTTAATTTCTCACTAAAGAAGGCTACTGGCCTACCTTCTTAGCTTAACACACCCGCTACTACCATCCCACTTGAATCACATTCAATAGTAAACAAATTCTCAAAACTAGGAAACTTTAAGATGGGTTGTGTGGCTACTTGTTTCTTCAACATCTCAAATGATTTTTGTTCTTCTAAGTTCCACCTAAAGTTATTTTTTACCCACCCTTGATAGTATCTAAAAAAGGTGCACAGATATGATGAACTATAACTGATTGAATGTTTGAAGATGTTATGTTGATGATCATAGAGACAATGAAAGTTAATGCAAGACATTAAATTAGTTAATGTATTGTGTTATCATTGATGTCAACTTGATATAATCTGTATGGTCATGTACATACTGCTAAAGACTTCAAAGAACCAATGAATCAAAGGCTATGCTATCAGTAATGCATAAAAGTCAAGTATTCACAAAGTAACTATATACACTGACGAAGTGCACAACAATGGAAAAGTTAGAGAGAAAAGTCATAGTTTTACCCAATGAGAAAATGCACAGCATTATCGATGAGCAAAGTCACAGTGTTACCCGATGAGAAAAGTCACAATGTAACCCAACAGACAAAATTACAGTGTTGCCTAACGGACAGAGATCCTGAAGACAACTTAAGTCACACCGACGGAATAGTCAGTTGTCACCGATGACTAACTGAAGTATTGACCGACAGAACAAAGAGTTTAGAAATGACAAAATTCTTAGTTGTAAAGAGCTAAATATAGAATTAACTGTACTTATCATTGTTTTAATCGATAAGATAAATCTGGAGATAAGTAAAGGATTTAAAGCTACTTTGTCTAGTTGGCAAGAATGTCTCTACGAGATAAATCAAGAGTTTTTCTTTAAATCTAATTGGCGGGAATTATGAATCATGCTAAGATCAAGAAAGCCAAGAAATGGTGAAATCATGTCTATATAAGAGAAAATCTTATTCCATATGAATAAAGGGAGTGATAAGAGAATAGATGTTGAAGAGATTCTGAAGGAGAAGAAAGTCTTCATTCAGACCTAATCAATCAAGCTGAGGAAAGAGCTAAATTCTGTAGACACCGATGAACAGTGATACAACATCATAGAGTAGAACTGTGTGGAGAAAAGGTATTGAATTGATAACATTGATTAGAAAGGTAAATGCACTTACAATAGATCTAAAAATATGCAATTCAAGTTGTATATGTTAACAGATCAATTTACTATTTTAATTTAACCATTGAAGCATCAAGTTTCTTAACTGAGCAGGAATTAAAAGTCTTTTCTAATTTAGATAGATCCCAAGGAGTACCAAAAAGTTTGATCATACAAAGTAGCATTGGATATGCCCGATACCTATTGATAGGCCAAGTGAGTGTTTGATCAAGGATGGTAGCATTTGATGCCAGATACTAAGTGACAAACTATTCATTTAAATCCTCTAACAAGGTCACACCTAACAGTTTGATTGTAACCTTTAATAGGGTTGTCTCTTCACCAAGCTCACCTAAAAAGAGTGAAAATTTGGGGTACCAATACCAGTGGTTTTTACCTTAACAGGGTTTCCATGTTAAAAATTCATGTGTTAATGTGTCTATGAGTCATTACTTTATTGTTTTGCATTTCACATAAGTAAATCCAGATTGATCGGTATACACTAGTTATTTACTGTGTTTCGGTAAACAGAAAGACTGCTTATCGGTAAACATACAATAGAAGGTTTTACAAAGCATTTTGACAAGTAGTAATTTGATATAAGTATTTCAAGGCAATAATCTTGTAGGACTGAATATAACTAGAGGCTTATAAATCTGGTAATAATTTTTTGGGTCAATTTAAGGATTAATTTTTGAGGCCACTGATTCACCCCCCCCCCCTCTCAGTTATTCTAACAATTGGTATCAGAGCTTGTGTGCTTAGAAAGGGATTTTAACAGCTCAAGATAAAGATCACAAGATGAACAAACAAGATGTGCCCAATTTGAATAAAGAGAACTTTTCTTCATGGAAAAGAAATATAATACTCCACCTATCAGGTACTGGAAATGATGTTACTCACAATTGAATAAATGAGAGAGAAGCATGAGCACAACTTATTGATAATAGAGCTTTCTTCCTCACTCTATGATGCTGAATTTTAAGATGTCAAAGCATGCACAACTGCAAAGCAGATGTGGGATAAATTGAAGCTTGTATATGGTGGTGATAAAAATGTTCTGAGAGCCAAGGCAGAAAGCCTTAGAGGAAAGTCTGATGATCTCAAAATGAAAGAAGGTGAAAACATCACATAGTATAGAACAAGAATCAAATAGGTAGTCAATTCTATCCAAGGAGTTGGAGGTGTACTAGAAGAAGAGATGGTGGTAAGTAAAATTATAAGAACCTTACTTCCTACTTATGTTATTATAGTATTTGCCATTCAAGAAATGAGAGCAGTAGAAAATAATAATGTTACTCTGGATAGTTTGATTGGAAGACTAATTTCATTTGAGATGAATAACTTTGATAATAGTGTCTTACCAAACATAGAGTCTGCATTCAGATCTTCTTTGCAAATAAGTAAATCAAGTCATAAACACACTATGAGAAAAGATAGTGATAGTGAAAGTGAAGAAGAAGATCTTGATGAAATTGAAGCACTTATGGCTAGGAGAATGCAGAGAGGCAAATGTAAATACAAAGATAAATTACCACTGGTATGTTTTAATTGAAAGAGATTGGACACTTTGCTGCAAGATTTCCTAACAGAAGAAAAGATGATAGAAGTAATGATAGGTCATTTGAAAAGAAGTTTGACAAAAGTGATAACCGAGATTATAGAAGCAACTGAAAATTAGAAAGAAGAGATACCCGAGACTACAAGGACAAAGGAAAGAAGGCTAGTTACCTAGCTAAATGCAAAGATGAAGATACTGACACCGAATTTGATGAAGACATCAAGATGGTGTTTGCAACAGTAAAAGATGATTCAGATGAAGATGAAGAAAGGTATGTAGAAACTGCACTCATATCTAAAGTTAGTAAAAATGTTTTCTAGATCATAGATAGTGGCTACACTCACCATATGACTAGTGACAAACAAAATTTTAAGACTTTTGAATACTATAATGGTGGGTCAGTAAGAATGGGTAATGACACACCTTGTCCAGTTGAAGGTAAAGGAACTATAATGTTGAATAACCTGATAAAATGCAAAAATTCTTATTGGGTGAAAGGATTGAATTATAATCTATTGAGTGTTTCTTATCTGAATAATTTGGGTCACAGAGTAGAATTTGAAAATAAGAAGGAAAAGATCTTCAATGAATCAGGAAAGCTGATTAGTACCAGTGAGCAGACAAAAGGTAACTTATTCTACCTAAATGATACTGACACCACTTGCTTAATGGCTAGAAACAAAGACATATGGTTGTGGCATAAAATATTGCGTCATGTAAACTTTGACAACATGATAAAGATAAGTAGAAAGAGAAATGTAAGAGGCTTACCGATGATGACTATGCCCAACAATATCATGTGCAAAAATTGTCAAAAAGGTAAGATGACAAAGTCTAGTTTCAAAAGCAAAACCCACACATATGATGTCATTCTAGAATTAATCCATACTGATCTATGTGGACCCATGAGGATAAAGAGTTACTATGGTGATAGATATTTTATTCTCTTTGTTGATGATTACTCTAGAATGATGACAATTATGTTTCTAAAAGATAAATCATAAGCATTTAACATGTTTAAATGGTACAAAGTAATGGTAGAAAAACAAAGTAGTAAGGAATTGAAATGTATAAGATCAGATAGAGGAGGGGAATTTATTTATGATGAATTCACTAACTTTTGCAATGAGCATGGAATCAAAAGATAGGTCTCTGCACCAAGAACACCACAGCAAAATGGAAATGCTGAAAGAAGGAATAGATCCATTGTTGATTGTGCAAGGACACTGATGATAGAGAAAGGAATCACCCAAATCTCCTGGAGGAAAGCTGTCAGTACTGTTGTCTACACATTGAACATAGTACAATTGAAGAAAGACACCAAGAAGACACCCTATGAGCTATGGTATGGTTACACACCCAATGCAAGTTACTTCAAAATCTTTGGTAGTCAATGTTATATCTTAAAAGATGATAGAAATGCAAATATTGACTCCAAAAGTGAGGAAGGAATCTTTCTAGGGTATTCCACCAAGACCAAGGCCTATAAATGTCTCAATAAAGCCTATAACAAAATTGTTGAAAGTGCAAAGGTAAAGATAGATGAATTTGTAGAGAACAATGAAAAGGAAAGTACAAAAGAACCAGAGGACTACAATAGGTTTGTTTACAATCAAGAACCTAACACTCTACTTGGACAACAATGCACAGCTCCTGAGCAACACATTATTACACCGAAGCATCAGGCTGTAAATACCAAAAATCAAGATATTGCTCAAGATTATGTACCAAGCGATGGAGATCAGAATGAAGGACATAATGATGATCAACAAGATAGAAAAATAATTGAACATGTACTTGCCAGATATGTTAGAAGGAACCATCCACAAAACTAGATCATTGGAGACAAGAAGGCTGGTATGAGAACCAGAAGTAAGTCTCTAAACAAGATGTCTAATTTGTGATTTTGAGCCAAAATTTGTCAATGCTGCACTTGATAATGAAGAATGGATTAGTGCTATGAATGAAGAAATTGAGCAGATTGAGAAAAAATGACATGGAATCTTGTACCAAGACCAGATGATAAGAATGTCATTGGTACAAAAGGGATATTCAGGAATAAATTGAATGAGAATGGAGAAGTCACCAGAAACAAAGCAAGACTAGTATGAAAGGGGTATGCACAAAAAGAAGGAATTGACTATGGAGAAACCTTTGCACCCATTTCCAGGCTTGAAGGAGTGAGGATATTACTTTCTTATGCTGAATGTAAAGGATTCAAGGTATCCCAAATGGATGTCAAGTTTGCATTCCTAAATGGAATACTTGAGGAAGAGGTATACATTGAGCAACCAGAAGGGTTTTTTGATCCAAACAAGAGGAAAATGGTATGTAGACTACACAAAGCCTTGTATGGATTTTAAAAAGCACCAAGATCCTGGTATGAAAGACTTCATTCCTATCTCATAAGTATTGGATTTGTAAGAACTAGTGAAAATAATAATCTTTATTTGAAAGAAGATACTGATGCTAACATTTTGATTGTTGAAATATTTGTTGATGACATCATATTTGGAGGCAATGATATTCTATGTAAATCATTTGCAAATGAAATGATAAAAGAGGTTGAGATGTCTATGTTTGGAGAGATCAAGTTCTTTCTTGGTTTATAAATCATGCAACAAGATGAAGGCATTTTCATTGCACAGTCCAAATACATAAAGGAAGTACTAAAAATATTCATGATGGAAGATTCCATGCCAGTTGGAACATTGATGGAAACTGGATGTAAGATGACAAAGGAGGACAAGTCACCTAAGGTAAATCAGACTTTGTACAGATCAATGATTGGAAAACTCATGTATGTTGTACATACTAGACTAGATATTGCACATGCAGTAGGAATAGTTCCAAGATTTTTTGCTAATTCCAGGGAATCACATATGACTACTATGAAAAGAATCCTAAGATATGTAAATAATACTTAGGACTATGGCTTATGGTGTAGAAGAGAAGGAAAATTTTAACTTGAGGTCTTTACCAACACTGGTTGGGCTGGAAACATTGGTCACCGAAAGAGCACAACTTGAGGAGCATTCTTTATGGGTGACAGACTCGTCACATGGATCAGCAAGAAGCAAGGATGCATCTCTTAGTCTACCGCAAAAATAGAGTATGTTTCTACTGTTGCAAACTGCTCAAATATTGCATGGATCAAACAATTACTGGAAGGTATGCATATGAAAATTCTTGAACCAATAATTATCTAATGTGACAATACTAGTGCAATAAACATTTCCAAGAATCCAGTCATGCATGCTAAGACAAAGAATATTGCTATCAAGTATCATTATTTGAGAGAACAAGTTCAAGCAAAGGAGGTGATACTCGAGTATGTCCAATCAAAGGAAGAATTAGCTGATATCTTCACCAAGCCACTGCCCAAGGATTTATTTGAGTACTTGAGAAAGATACTAGGGGTCAGACCCTTGTCTACTGGTCATTAAGATGACTAGAAGGCTACATCAGCCTACATATTATCAGAATATCATTCATGTTGGTCCAAGCAAAGAGATGGACTTCAAAGATACATCTATACATAGCAAGGTATTTATCTACTCCAAGCACCAGAGTTGTTATATTGTTGATGGATAGGGAAATTCAAGGAGTATATTATGGATAGAAAGGATTGTTTGGCATTAGTGTCAAATATTTGTTTGGAATTGCTGTAAAAGGGAGAGATTATATCCATTATCACATTAGGGACAGATGTAACTGGAAAGGGAAAGTACATACAAAAGGAGAGATTGTTGAAAAGAGAGAAAAGAGACATCAAAAGAAAAGAACACTCGAAGGGAGAGAGTTTGACATTGGAAAAGAACACATCACATCAGAAGAAGAAATATTCTACATATATCTAGTGAAGGGATTGAAGAAAGAAAGAAAGTTGCAAGAATCAAATCTAAGCTATGAGAGCTTACCGACAACCAGATATTTGTATCGGTTATAGTACATAAGATTGGTAGTTTGATGAACTTAAACTAATATATTTCATATTATATTATTAATAATATAGTGTGATAATGTAGTGTGTTTCCATCAATGCCAAATGGAGAGATTGATGAACTATAACTGATTGAATATTTAATTATGTTAAGTTGATGATCACACAGACACTGAAATTTAATGCAAGACATGAAATCAGTTAATGTATTGTGTTGTCATTGATGTCAACTTGATATAATCTGTATGGTCATGTACATACTGCTAAAGACTTCAAATAACCAATGAATCAAAGACTATGCTATCAGTAATGCATAAAATTCAAGTATTCACAAAGTGACTATATACACCGACGGAGTGCACACTGACAGACAGGTTAAGAGAACAAATTCATAGTGTTACTCGATGAGAAATTGCACAGCATTACCCATGAGAAAAGTCATCATGTTACCCAATGAAAAAATTCACAGTGTAACCTAGCAGACATAATTACAGTGTTTCCCAACAAACGGAGATCCTGAAGACAACTAAAGTCACACCGAAAGAACAGTTAGTTGTCATTGATGACTAACTGAAGTATTGACCAACATAACAAAGAGTTCAAAAATGACAAAATGGTTAGCTATCAAGAGATAAATATAGACTTAACTAGTACTTATCATTGTTTTTAATCGACAATATAAATTCAGAGATAAGTAAGTTGCTTTGTCTAGTTGGCAAGAAGATCTCTACGAGATAAATCATGAGTTTTTCTTTAAATATAATTGGTGAGAATTGTGAATCATGCCAAGATCAAGAAAGCCAAGAAATGGTGAAATAATTTCTATATAAGAGACAAGCTTATTCCATATGAATAAGGGGAGAGACAAGAGAATAGATGCTGAAGAGATTCTGAAGGAGAAGAAAGTCTTCATTCAGACCTGATCAATCAAGCAGAGGAAAGAGCTAAATTTTGTAGACACTGATGAGTGGTGATACAACATCACAGAGTAGAATAGTGTGGAGAAAGGTATTGAATTGATAACATTGATCAGAAAGGTAAATGCACTTACAATAGATCTAAAAATCTACAATTCAAGTTGTATATTTGAACATATCAATTTACTATTTCAATTTAACCATTGAAGCATCAAGTCTCTTAACCGAGCAAGACATAAAAGTCTTTTCTAATTGAGATACATACCAAGGAGTATCAAAAATTTTGATCATATAAAGTAGCATTGGATATGCCCGATACCTATTGACAGGCCAAGTGAGTGTTTGATCAAAGATGGTAGCATTTGATGCCAGATACTAAGTGACAAACTATTCATTTAAATCCTCTAACAAGGTCACACCTAACAATGTGTTTGTAACCTTTAATAGGGTTGGCTCTTCACCAAACTCACTTCAGAAGAGTGAAAATTTGGGGTACCGGTCCCGGTGATTTTTCCCTTAATAGGGTTTCCACATTAAAAATCCACATGTTAATGTGTCTATGAGTTATTACTTTATTTTTTTTCATTTCACATAAGTAAATCTGGATTAATCGGTGTACACTAGTTATTTACTATGTTTTGGTAAATAGAAAGACTGCTTATCAGTAAACATACAGTAGAAGGTTTTACAAAGCATTCCGACAAGTAGTAATTTGATATAAGTATTTCAAGACAATCATCTTGTAGCACTGAATATAACTAGAGGTGTATAAATGTGGTAATAAGTTTTTGGGTTGATTTAAGGATTAATTTTTGAGGCGACTGATTCACCCCTGCCCCTCTCAGTTATTCTAACAAAATATCACTGAAATTTCTAATAAATTTCCTATAAAATGTGGCTAAGCCATGGAAAATTCTTACCTCATTGGTTGTAGTAGGTGTTGGCGATTTTAGGATAACTGCAACTTTGTCTTGATCTAATTTCAAGGACCTCTTGGACACTACAAAGCCCAAGTATACCAATTCTTTCTTCAAGAACTCACATTTCTCAAGATTGATAGCCAGCTTCTCTTCATGTAACCTTTGCAACATAGCCTCTACATGCTTGATATGCTCCTCTTTTGTCTTACTAAATATCAATATATCATCGAGTTATACAACTACAAACTTCCCTATGAAGTCCTTGAGTGCTTCATTAATGAGCCTCATGAATATTCTCAGAGCATTTGTGAGGCCAAATGGCATCACAAGACATTCATATAATCCATTTGTGGTCTTGAATGCCATTTTACATTCATCCCCTTCTTTCACCCTGATTTGGTGATAACCACTTTTCAAATCCAACTTGGTAAAGTAAATTGCCCCTCCAAGGCAATCCATGAGATCCTCAATCCTAGGTATGGGGAACCTATACCTTATTGTAATTTTTTTTATGGCCGTAGAATTTGTGTAAAGTCTCCATTTTCCTCCCTTCTTGGATGCCAACACAACCAGGACTACACATGGGCTTATACTCTTCTTGATCAAGCCTTGATCTAAGAATTCTTGTACTTTCCTTGCCACTTCCAAATTCTAATTAGGGGTAATATTATAAGTTTCCTTATTAGGAAAAGATGCACCAGGGAAAAAGTCTATCTGATGTTGTATCACCCTTCTAGGAGGTAAGGTTGCAGGAGTTCCATCACTCACTATATTTTTGTACTTCTCTAGCAGTGCTTGTATCTCTAATGGTAATGGCTCCTTGACATGATTTTATTATTCCTTAGGCTTGAAAACAATAGCTTATCCTTCATTATCTTCATCCTTAAGATCTTTTGAAAAATCCTTTCCACTACATAACATGATGTTAGGATTCTTGGATTGTGGTTCCTCCTCTTCTAACAAAGATTGAATCTTGAAAGTTTTGTCTCCCTTCTTCAATGTGATGGAGTTCTTCTTCCCATCATACACTGCCCCATTGTCAAATTTCCAATGTCTTCCTAACATAAAATGACAAGAATCCAATGGTAGGATGTCACACAATAGTTTGTCCTTATACCTTGCTATAGATAATTCAACCCATGTCTTCTCATTCACCAATACACTTTGGCCTTTGTTTAACCAAGTCACCTTATAGGGATTTAGATGGGGCACTTTGGTCAACTTGAGTTTGTTGACTGCTTCCTCTGAGATGATATTGTCTGTGGAACCAGAGTCCATTATCACCTTACAAAATTTTTCACGGATCTTGCATCTTATCCTAAACAAATCCCCCCTATGCTTGGGTTCATCCTTAACTGGTTGTCTTATCAACACCCTCCTAAACATTAGGTTTTCACCCATCTCTGAATCTAGATGGTCAATCTCAGGTGCTTTGACACTTGAAGTGTCCTCATGAGCATAGGCCACTCTCTTATAATGATTTGAAGTAGTAGGTTTCTTAGGGCATTTATATTCTAGATGGCCTAATTGACCACAGTTGTAAAACTTCATACTCACAAAGTATGAGTTACTTCTACCTCCTCTTTGATGACATGTAACTGATAGAATGTTTGATAATGTTAAGTTGAAAGATAATGCAAGTCATTAAATTAGTTAATGGACTGTATTGTCATTGATGTCAACTTGATATCATCTGTATAGTCATGTATAGAATGCCAAAGACTTCAGAGAACCAAAGGAACCAAACTTATTCTTTCATCAATGCATAAAAGTCAAGTATTCACTAAGTGACAAACAACACTAATGGAGTTCACAACGATGGACAGAGAAAAGAAGAATAGTCACAGTGATACCCGATGATCATAAGCATAGTCTTACCTAACAAAGAAAACTGCAAAATGCCCGATGAGAAAAATTAGAAGGTTTCCCGACGAGTAAAATTTGAATGATGCCCAACGGATGGAGATCACGAAGCTAACTAGAGTCTCACCAACGGATTAGCCAGTTTTTTCCAATGACTAACTGTAGTGGTGACCGATAGAAAAAAGAGTTCAGAAAACAAAAAAATGCCTAGCTAGCAAGAAGCTAAAGATAGAGTTAACATATGCTTAACATTTTTTTATTCATCCAGCTAAAACCGGAGATAAGTAATTGATTTAAAGATGATTTGTACAGTTGGCAAGAAGATATCTGCGAGACAAATCAGGAGTTATGCTTTAAATCAAATTGGCTGGATTATTTATCACTCCAAGAATCAAGAATCGAGAAACAATGAATATTATGTCTATATAAGAGACAAGCTTAATTCATTTAAAAATGGGATTAAGGGGAGTGACTAGAAAGAGGATGTTGAAGAGAAAATAATGAAGAACAACTTCATGTAGTGCTTATCAAACAAGTTGAAGGAGAGCTAAGGAATTTTGCATACAACTGACAAACAGTGAGCACAACATCACAAAGAAGAAACTATGGAGCACAAGGATTGAATTGATACATTGGTCAGAGAGGTAATGTGCCCAAATAGATCTAAAAATCTACAACTTAAGTTGAAATATGAATAGGTCATATTGTTTCAGTTTAATCATTGAAACATCAAGTCTCTTAACTGAGTATGACTTAACAGCCTTCTATATATTGAGGTACATCTCAAGGAGTGCCAAAAAGGTTGATTCATGAAAGTAGTATTGGATATGCCCGATGCCTATTGACAGTCTAAGAAAGAGGTTGATTCAAGGATGACAGCATTAGACACCTAACACTAAGTGACAACCTCTATGTATAAAATCCTCTAAGAAGGTCACACCTAACAATGTGTTTATAACCTTTAACATGATTAGCTCTTAATAGGGCTCACTTTAGAAGAGTGATAATTTGGGGTACTGGTCCCAGTGGTTTTTCCCTTAACAAGGTTTACATGTTAAAATTCATGTGTTATGTGTGTATGATTGATTTCTTTAATGTCTTTCATCTTACATAGCTAACTCTAGAGTGATCGGTATACTCTGCTTATTTATTGAGTTTTGGTAAATAGTTATACTGCTTATCAGTAATCAAGAAAGAATAAGGATTGATAGAGAAAACCCACAAACAACTAATCATTATTAGTATTTCATGGCATGTATCTTGTAGGGACATAATAATCTAAGATTTATTGATTGGTGGTTAAGTTTGAAGGATAAATTTTTGAGGCCACTGATTCACCCNATTCCCCCCCCCCCCCCCCCTCTCAGTTGTTACTAACAATTGGTATCAAAGCTTATGTTCTTAGAAGGAAGATTTCAAGACCTAATCCAATGATCACAAGATGAATAGATGAGATGTGCCCAAGTTGAACAAATATAATTTTGCTTCATGGCATGGCAAGATAAGACTCCACTTATTAGGTATTGGTAATGATGTTACTCAATTCCTAGAAACTGAATATGTGTTGCCCACAAGAGCACCAATAGTTGAACAAATGAGAGAGAAGCATGAACACAATGGCATGATGATAGACCTTTCTTCCTCACTCTCTGATGTTGAATTTGAAGATGTCAAAGAATGCAAAACTGCAAAGCAGATGTGGGACAAATTGAAACTTGTACATGGTGGTGACAAAAATGTTTTGAGAGCCAAGGTAGAAAGCCTTAGAGGAAATTTTGATGATCTCAAAATGAAAGAAGGTGAAAATATCACTCATTAGAGCACACGAATCAAAGAGGTAGTCAATGTTATCTGAGGAGTTGGAGGTGTACTAGAAGAAGATACAGTGGTAATTAAAATTCTAAGAACCTTACTACCTACTTATGCTATTAGAGTATCTACCATTCAAGAAATGAGAGCAGTAGAAAATAGCAATGTTACTCTAGACAATTTAATTGGAAGACTGATTTCATTTGAGATTAATAACTTTGATAATAGTGTCTTACCAAACATAGAGTCTACATTTAAAACTTCTATGAGAATAAGTAAATCAATTCATAAAAACACTATGAGAAAAGATAATGATAGTGAAAGTGAAGAAGATGATCTTGATGAAATTGAATCACTTATGGCTAGAAGAATGCAGAGAGGCAAAGGTAAATACAAAGGTAAATTACCACTTGTTTGTTTTAATTGCAAAGAGATTGGACACTTTGCTACAAGATGTACTAACATAATAAAAGATGACAGAAGTAATGATAGATCATTTGAAAAGAAGTCTGATAGAGGTGATTATAGAAACTACTGACAATCAGAAAGAAAAGATACCTGAGACTATAAGGACAAAGGAAAGAAGTCCAGTTACATAGAAAAATGCAAGGATGATGATACTGACATCGAATTTGATGAAGACATCGAGATGGTGTTTGTGGCTGTAAAGGATGATTTAGATGATGAAGAAGAAAGGTATGTAGAAAAAACTCTCATATCTAAAATTAGAAAAAATGATGTTTGGATCATAGATAGTAGCTGCACTCACCATATGACCGGTGATAAGAAAAAGTTTGAGACTTTTGAATACTATAAAGGTGGTTGAGTAAGAATGGGAAATGACACACCTTGTCTAGTTGAAGGTAGAGGAACAATAATATTGAATAACCAGATAAAATGTGAGAATGATTATTGGGTAAATGGATTAAATTATAAACTATTGAGTGTTTCTTAGTTAAATAATCAGGTCACAAAATTGCATTTGAAAATAAGAAGGCAAAGATCTTCAATAAATCTATAAATTTGATTGGTACCGGTGAGAAGACAAGAGGTAACTTATTCTATCTGAATGATATTAACTCCACTTGTTTGATTGCTACAAACAAAGGCATATGGTTATGCCACAAAAGATTGTGTCATGTGAACTTTGACAACATGATAAATATTAGCAAAAAGAGAAATGTCAGAGGCTTACCGATGATGACCAAGCCCGACAATATCATGTGTAAGAATTGTCAAAAAGGTAAAATGAAAAAGTCTAGTTTTAAAAGAAAAACCCATACATCTGATGCAATTCTAGAATTAGTCCATTCTAATTTATGTGGACATATGAGGACAAAAATTTATTATGGAGATAGATATTTTATTCTCTTTGTTGATGATTTCTCTAGAATGGTGACAGTATTGTTTCTAAAAGATAAATTAGAAGCATTTAAGATGTTTAAATGATACAAAGCAATGGTTGAGAAGAAAAATGGTAAGGAGCTAAAATGCTTAAGGTCAGATAGAGGAGGGGAATTCATTTCAGATGACTTTACTAACTTTTGTAATGAGCATGGAATCAAAAGATAGGTCTCTACACGAAGAACACCACAATAGACTGGAATTGCTGAAAGAAGGAACAGATCCATAGTTGATTGTGCAAGGAAACTGATGATAAAGAAAGGTATCACCCAAATATTCTAGAGGGAAGCTGTCAGTACTTCTGTTTACACATTAAATAGAGTACAATTGAAAAAAGACACCAAAAAGATACTTTATGAGCTATGGTATGGATACACACCCAATGTAAGTTATTTCAAAAATTTTGGCAGTTAATGTTATATCTTACAAGATGATAGAAATGAAAAAATTGATTCCAAGAGTGATGAATGAATTTTTCTAGGGTATTCTACCAAGAGCAAGGCTTATAAATGTCTAAACAAAGCCTCTAACAAAATTATTGAAAGTGAAAATGTAAAGAAAGATGAATTTGCAGAGAAGAATGAATAGGAAAGCACTAAAGAACTAGAGGACTACAATAAGTTCACTTACAATGAGGAACCTAATACTCTACCCTACCAACAATGTAGAGCTCTCGAGCAATAGATCATTACACCTGAGCATCAGGCTGCAAATATTGATGATCAGAATATTGCTCAAAATGATGCACAAATTGATAAAGAATAGAATGAAGGACAAAATGATGATCAAGATGATAGACAAAGAGCTATACCTGTACTTGCAAGATATCACAAAGAACCATCCACAGGACCAGATTATAGGAGATAAAAGGGCTGGTATGAGAACTAGAAGTCTCTAAATACAAGATGTCTTATTTGTGATTATGAGCCCAAATCTATCAATGCTGCACTAGATAATGATGAATGGATTAGTTCTATGCATGAGGAGATTGAATAGATAGAGAAAAAAAATATATGGACACTTGTACCAAGACCAGATGAAAAGAATGTCATCGGTACAAAATGGATATTCAGGAATAAGCTGAATGAGAATGGAGAAGTTACAAGGAATAAAGAAAGACCAGTATGGAAGGGGTATGCACAAGAAGAAGGAATTGACTATGGAGAGACCTTTGCACCCATTGCTAGGCTAGAAGGAGTAAGAATAATACTTTCTTATGCTGCATATAAAGGATTCAAGGTATATCAAATGGATGTCAAGTTTGCATTCCTGAATGGAATACTTGAAGAATAGGTATACATCGAACAACTAGAAGGGTTTGTTGATCCAGACAAGAGAGACATGGTATGTAGACTTCACAAAGCCTTATATGAATTGAAACAAGCTCCTAGAGCCTTGTATGAATGAATTTATTCCTATCTTATAAGTATTGGATTTGTAAGGACTAGTGAAAATAGTAATCTTTATTTGAAGGAAGATGCTGATGCTAACACTTTGATCGCTAAAACATTTATTGATGACATCATATTTGGAGGCAATGATATGCTATGCAAATCATTTGCTAATGAGATGAGAAAAGATTTTGAGATGTCTATGTTTGGAGAGATCAAGTTCTTTCTTGGTCTACAGATCATGCAACAACGTGAAGGAATTTTCATTACATAGTCCAAATACATTAAAGAGGTCCTGAAAATATTCAAGATGGAAGAATCCAAACTAGTTGGAACACCGATGGAAATTGGATGGAAACTGACAAAGGAAGACAAGTCATCAGAGGTAAATCAAACTTTGTATAGATCAATGATTGGAAAACTCATGTACATTGTATATACTAGACCAGATATTGCACATGTAGTAGGAATAGTTGCTAGATTTTCTACTAATCCCAGAGAGTCACATATGGCTATTGTGAAAATAATCCTAAGATATTTGAAGAATACCAAGGAATATAGCTTATGGTATAGAAGAGAAGGCAAATTTGAACTTTAGGTCTTTACCAAGGCTGATTGGGCTAGAAATATTGATGACCACAAGAGCACAACTGGAGTAGCATTCTTCATGGGTGACAAACTTATCGCATGGATCAGCAAGAAACAAGGATGCATCTCACAATCTACAATAGAAGTAGAGTATGTTGTTGCTACTGAAAACTCCTCAAATATTGCATGGATCAAACAGTGACTGGAAGGTATGTATATGGAAATTTTAGAACTAGTAATTATCTATTGTGATAATACAAGTGCAATTAACATTTCCAAAAATCCAGTCATGCATGCTAAAACAAAGCATATTGCCATCAAGTATCATTATTTGAAAGAACAAGTTTGGGCAAAGGATGTGATACTTGAGTATGTGCAATCAAAGGAACAATTGGCTGATATCTTCACCAAGCCACTACCCAAGGATGCATTTGAGTACTTGAGAAAGAGACTAGGGGTCAGACCCTTGTCTACTAGTCAGTAAGCTAACTAAAAGGCTGCATCAGCCTACATATTATCAGAATATCATTCATGATTTATGCAAGCAAAGAGATGAACTTCAAAGCTACATCTATATACAAACAAGTATATATAATCACCAAGCACCAAAGTATATTGTTGTATTGCTGATAGATAAGGGAAATTCAAGGAATATATTATGGATGAAGAGAAAAATTTTCTTGACATTAATGTCAGATATTGTGAAATATTTGTTTGGCATTGCTATCAAAGGGAGAGAGATTATCCATATTATCACATCCTTCTGGAAAGGGAGAGAGATTATTCATTATCACATTACTCCAATAGGGAGAGATTATATCCTTAGGGAGAGAGATTGTATGGAAATATGATACAAAGGCAGAGTTGGTGACAAGTAAAATAGAAGACATCAAAAGAGAAGATCAGTCAAGGGAGAGAAATTGACACAAAGAGAGAACACAACATATCAGAAGACAAAGAGATGCAAGAATCAAATCTAAGCTAAAATAGAGCTTACCGATGGTCAGACATTTATCGGTTAATAGAACAAAAGAATGGTAGTTTGATGAATCTCAACTGTTGTATTTCATATTGTATTAGAAATAGTATAGTGTGATAATATAGTATGTTGCCATCAATGCCAAAGGGAGAGATTGATGACATGTAACTGATTGAATGTTTG
>MU224087.1:252707-285733 GCA_018584345.1 Thuja plicata
TGTATTAGAAATAGTATAGTGTGATAATATAGTATGTTGCCATCAATGCCAAAGGGAGAGATTGATGACATGTAACTGATTGAATGTTTGATAATTTTAAGTTGAAAGATAATGCAGGTCATTAAATTAGTTAATGGACTGTATTGTCATTGATGTCAACTTGATATCATCTGTATGGTCATGTACATAATGCCAAAAACTTTAGAGAACCAAAGGAACCAAAGTTATGCTTTCAGCAATGCATAAAAGTCAAGTATTCACTAAGTGACAAACAACACTGATAGATTGCACACCGATGGACAGAGCAAAGAAGAATAGTAAGAGTGATACCCGATGATTAGAAGCATAGTGCTTCCCAACAAAGAAAACTACAAAATGCTTGATGAGAAAAGTAAGAAGGTTTCCCGACGAGTAAAATTCCAATGATGCCCGATGAATGGAGATCACGAAGCTAACTGGAGTCTCAATGATGGATCAGTACGTTGTCACCGATGACTAACTATAGTGGTGGCCGACAAAATAAAGAGTTCAAAAAATGACAAAATGCCTAGATAGAAAGAAGCTAAAGATAGAGTTAATGGATACTTATCATTGTTTTATTCATCTAGATAAAGCCGAAGATAAGTAATTTATTTAAAGCTGATTTGTACAGTTGGCAAGAAGATATCTGTTAGACAAATTAGGAGTTATGCTTTAAATCAAATTGGATAGATTGTTTATCATGCCAAGAATCAAGAATCGAGAAACAATGAATATTATGTCTATATAAGAGACAAGCTTAATTCATTTAAAAATGGGATTAAGGGGAGTGAATAGAAAGAGGATGCTGAAGAGAAATTGATGAAGAACAACTTCATGCAGTGTTGATCAAACAAGTTGAAGGAGAGCTAAGAAATTCTATAGACAACAAAAGAACAGTGAGCACAACATCATAGAGTAGAAAGTATGGAGCACAAGGATTGAATTGATACATTGGTTAGAGAGGTAATGTACTTAAATAGATCTGAAAATCTACAATTTAAGTTGCAATATGAACAGGCTATAATGTTTCAGTTTAACCAATGAAGCATCAAGTCTCTTAACCAAGAAGGACTTAATAGTCTTCTATATATTGAGTTACATCTCAAGGAGTGCCAAAAAGGTTCATTCATGAAAGTAGAATTGGATATGCCCAATGCCTATTGACAGTCTAAGAAAGAGGTTGATTCAAGGATGATAGCATTAGATGCCTGATAATAAGTGATGAACTCTATGTATAAAATCCTCTAACAAGGTCACACCTAATAGTGTTTTTGTAACCTTTAACAGTGTTGGCTCTTAATAGGGCTCACTTCAGAAGAGTGAAAATTTGGGGCACCGGTTCGAGTGGTTTTTCCCTTAACAAGGTTTTCACGTTAAAATTCATGTATTATGTATGTATGATTCATTTCTTTACTGTCTTCCATCTTACATAGCTAACTCTAGATTGATCGGTATACTCTGCTTATTTATTGAGTTTCGGTAAATAGTTATACTACTTATTGGTAATCAAGAAAGAATAAGGATGACAAAGAAAACCAATAGACAGTTAATAATTATTAGTATTTCATGGAATGCATCTTGTAGGGACATAATAATCTAAGATTTATTAATTGGTGGTTACGTTTGAAAGATAAATTTTTGAGGCCCCTGATTCACCCCTTGTCTCAGTTATTACTAACACTCTTCCTCTACTAGGACCTCCTTGATTACACCTACCTCTATTATATCCCCCTCTTGTAGTGCTTTTAGTATTATGTTCTATCAGTTTGGTCTCACCTTGTGTCCTTTTATCATTTCCTCTACCTTGATAACCTCCTCTTTGACCCCGTTGGTCTCTTCCTCTACCTCTTTTCTTGAAGTTAGAGTCACCTTTCTTCCTATTCTTCTCCTCAACCCTTAGGGCTAATTGATGACACCTCTAAACTATGGTTGGTTTCCACAAACTGATCTCTTCTTGGATGTTCCATTTCAATCCACCCAAGTACCTAGCAACCTTGATTGATTCCTCTTGTTGTTGCTTGGACCTAAGATACAATCTTTGGAATTTCTCTCTATAAGAGGCCAAATCCAAGTCTTTTTGCTTAAAATTCCATCTTTTCCTATGAAGTTGAATCTCATAGTCCTCTGACACATATTTCTCCTTTAGCTTGGTCACTATTGCATTCCAATTGGCTATTGGTTTCTTACCCATTCTAATCCTCTCATCTTGAAAGTATTTCCACCATGTTAGGGATGACCCTCTGAGTCTTGATTTGGCCACCTTTACCTTCTGTGGCTCTGTCACCACTTCACACTCGAGATGGGTCTCCATTCCTGCAACCCAATCTCTCACTGCCTCAATGTCCATATTCCCACTAAACAAGGGTATCCGTTCCAATGATTTTCCACCTAATGCTTTGATATCCTTCAAGAATGGCTCTTCATTCAATGGTGGGTCTGGTTTAGGGATAATTTCCTCCTCATCAATCTTTTTACTCCTGTCACTACTTTCCACTTCTTTGTTCTTAGTTGATACATTAGCAACTTATTCTAGCCTTATCCTCATTCCTTCTAAGTGTTCTTCAAGGAGTCTGTTCTTCTCATTTTTCTCACCCACCTATTTAGCTAGCTTTGCATTAGTCACCATGCTTGACTCTCCCACTCATTCACCAGTAGTTGCAGACATACACCGTCTTCCCAAGTCTTTAACTTTCTCTCATACCAATCTGATGTAACTAAAAGTCTTTCTTTGTACTCTACCTTCCTCTATGGTATCCTATTAGGGTTCTTGACTAACCCTAACCTTCCAAGGATTCTTTCTACAATATCCTTCTCCTTTCAACTTGCATACATCAACAAGAAACCAAAACATACATCACCTAGCACATTGGAGCTCTTCTTACCCCGTCTTCATTAACTGATCCAACATGATCAAGAATACTTCTATATGGAGAGGTAGGATTCTAGGATGTTAATGGGATCCATTCCAATACCCCCAAATACACCTTGCACTAGAAATGTAAAGGAGTTCCAAGAAACATACAAAATTCACCCAAAATAGGGCTACAAGCAATTAGGCCTAATTAGGCACTTTTTTAAAAATACCTTGAAATAACCCTTAACAAGATGGTAAAATAACCTTTGATCCTAACACCCTTTATAGATACCTAAAATATTTTCTAAGTCTTGCCTCCCCAAACTATCTGTACAGTGAACTCCTAGAAACAAGTCTAAAATTAAGGGTTTCAAAGTACACACAACATATCCATTAGAATATTTGTTTCCACCATTAAGGATCCTTGCCCAAACCTTCCCATTGAATTTGAGACTTCACCACACATGTATCTACCTCTCCAAAACCTCTAATTGAAGCTATCAATGCCTCAAATCCTCCTAATCACCTCTTCAATTCTCTGTGATCCCTAGCCATGAAACTCTGGCTTGCCTAGGGAATCACTTCAAAATTAGCTTGATTGAATTCCATGGCCCTTCCTTCACTATAAAATATGTACAATGAGTCATCTCCCTAATCCCTGGTGGTACCCTAAATTTTGATAATTTAGAAGTCCCAATCCATTATCAAGAAGCATATTTCTCCATAAAATAAAATATCAAAGGAAGGAAGCTTTATGACACAAAAAGATAAAACTAACTAATCGAAGCCTTCAGAAAATGCTGGAATTTAGACCTGCTACAAAGATGATTTCGATAGAGGATAAAGATGGTCGAATTTTAAAAATCTAAAAATGACCCAGTTTGGGAAATCAAATTTCCTATCTCCATCTGAAATATTAGCTTTTCACAAGGTGTTTTAGATTTTTTACCAAAACCAAATTCTAAGAGTTGTGCCTTTTCACCCTAAAAAGGTGTGAAAGACACTCAAACACATATATATACATAATATAAAATGTAAATAGATGGGAATACAACAATAATACAATTTTGATAGATGGATTAGATGGATCAATAACAGTAAATGTGAACTCTATTGTACTATTTTCATAATCAATAAAGATAAGTCCTTTTTCTTCATGTATGCAATTGTTTCATTATCATTTTACAATTAGTCCATCAGATAAACCAATAGAACTTCTTTAAAGTGACAGTTTGATGTGAATGATTCCTAGTTTGATTCATAGTCTATATTTTCAATTGGTTTTCTCATTTTGCATGGTTAAATTCTGTTGATTGAGGCCTTAATCAATTGGTCTATCATCTGAGAAGTATTACCCTTTTCATATATCTCTGAATTTGTTTTATGTTGCATGTACATTCCATAACACCTTTGAAGTGATAAGTTTTCTTGCAAAACTATCTCTGAGGTTGAACATAGTATTGGAATGATATTGACTCTATTTCCCATATTTGATTAAGGCACTAGTCTTTCTTGTTTATTGGATTATAGTCATAGTTTCATTATTTAAAGTTTTGAGATACTATATCCGTCTACTCTATTCAGTTCATATCTTAAATCCATAAAAAATTCTTTAAATTATTGGAACATTACATTTGAACATTTTAAATAATACATTTTTTTCAGTTTTGTGATCTTAATAGTACTTTGCCATACTTTGAGAGACAAAAGTTCCAATCACAAGTTATCTTATATAAAAAGCCTGTTCAGATAAAGGTTCACCCACCTTGGTCCTGCAGAGCCAGAAGCGTAGGGGAAGAGGATCATAATTTATCATTCTCGTTAGTTGGCCAAAATCACTTATTTTTCTCATTATTGGATTGGCAAGTCCATAGGAAATCCAATTCAGCATTTTTGGGCACCAACAGATTGGCGACTCTGTTGGGGACTTATTCAAAAGAACATTTTTGTATTTTACCTAGAAGCTCTGGTGATATATTTAAGACTCTACTGGGAGAAAAGAACTTAGAAGACAGTAAGTATTTTCCTTCTGATAAGAAGGTGGCGACTCTATTGAACAAAGCATTTCAGTTAGTGACTCTACTGAGGGAGAAGACTCAGAAGGAGATGGTGGATTGTTTTTTCAAATGTATCCATCATTTCAAAGAAATCATTTTATTCCAGATGGTATCAGGCCATTAGATATTAGGAGATTTCAATGCATCCCAAATAAGTTATCCCCTAAAATTTCACAACTTCTACCAAAGTTTCATGGAAAATGGGATGAATTGACACTACAACACTTGGAGGCATTTTATACATTCATAGAAGATTATGAGGTTTCTACAGAGGATCAGGTAATGATGCTATTTTTCAGGACGTTAAAAGATAATGCCAAACAAGTATATGAATCATTACCCACACAATGTATCTCATCATGGAGAAAGTTTGAGAAATGGTTTCTTTATACATTTCATGATGCCAGTGGTGAAAAAGACAACATGTGCTATGAACGATATGAAGACCAAAGTTGTAGTATGGAAGAAGATCCAAATTACATTATGGAAGAAGAATTGTACATGTCCCCTTTGGATACATTCTTCAATTTGGAAAGATATAAAGGTGAACTTGCACTACATTTGTTCATGAGAATGATAAAGATCTATCGGGAAATACCTTCAGGTATCAGACCTTTGGGAAGGGAATTAATGGATAAACTTTATGAGTTAGGAATCTACCATGATTATCAACTATTAGTTTTTCTTGAGAAAATATGTGAGGTATTGAGGGAAGAAAAGAATGATGACATAGAGGAAGAAACTTTGGATCAGGTTGAAGAAGAATCTATACATGATGAGATGTGTATGGAAACAAGTATCAATGACCATGAGGAAGAAGATCTTCTTAGTATAGAAGAAATCTCATATTTACTAGACATTGAATATCAAAAACATGTTGACAAGAGTGGTCAAAATTGTTTCTCAATGCACCATGATAAGCAACTTGATGGATCAGTACATACTCAGGGGGTACTAGATCAAGAGGATGATAAATCTCAAGAATCAAATAATGGAGATGAAATAGAACATCATACAACATATGAACACAAAGAAGTATCAAATGAGAGTTCTCATAGAGATATGCCCGAGTTCTCTATATCCTTAAATCCATTATTTGAAGAATATTTTCTATGCAATCAAGTCCATCAACATCATGATAAAGAAAGTGGGCCTAGTGATCATTTTACAGATGATGGAACTCAAAATATGTATGGGGAAGTGTATTCAGAAAGTGAGACATGCATTATTTCATCCTATGAGAAGAAGTTGTATCAAACATGTGAAGATGAGATGGAATCAAACAAACATAATGAAGAGAATGTGTTGAAGATTAGTTTTGAAAATTATCCGAGTATCCTATCTAATCAAATTCTTGATAAGAAGGAAGTTCCTGAATGTGAGTTATCTCCAAATCCTTTTTGTGAAGAGAAACAACATCTTGAGTATAGGCAAGATTGTGTACATAAAGGAATCCAAGTAGAAGAGCTTAATCTAGTTACTTGTAGGGTTGATCAAATGCATGAGGATATTATATTTAGCAAGGACTACAGTGCACCTGCTAAATTTTCTAAGGGTAAACAAAAGTCAAACTGTGCTAATAAAGCAATGAATGTTGTCCATGAGAATGGTGGCATCGTATTCGGGAGATCCAAAGTATTACATGATTAGAATTATGTGTTCGATAGAGGAAAGTAGAAGTGTTCATTTTTTGGGGGGAGGCCTGGGGCCACCCAATTTCACTTTGCATTAGATTAAGTGTGGATACTTGGTCTGCTTCTCTCGAGATAGTTGGAATCTTGCTATGCTCATAGGGAGCATACGTCCCTAGAAAGAGCCACTGGTGGTACCCTATATTTTGATAAATTAGAAGTCCCAATCCATTATCAAGAAGCATATTTCTCCATAAAATAAAATATCAAAGGAAGGAAGCTTTATGACACAAATAAATAGAACTAACTAATTGAAGCCTTTAGAAAATGCTGGAATTTAGACCTGCTACAAAGATGATTTTGATAGAGGATAAAGATGGTCAAATTTTAAAAATCTAAAAATGACCTAGTTCGGGAAATCAAATTTCCTATCTCCAATAGAAATATTAGCTTTTCACAAGGTGTTTTGGATTTTTGACCAAAGCCAAATCTGAAAGTTAGGTAGTTATTGTTTGGTTAGTTTATTGCTTTTTCAAAATAATTTGTAATAAGAGTTGTGTCTTTTCACCCTAAAAAGGTGTGAAAGCCACTCAAACACATATATATACATAATGTAAAATGTAAATAGATGGGAATACAACAATAATACAATTTTGATAGATAGATTATATGGATCAATAACTGCAAATGTGAACTCTATTGTACTATTTTCATAATCAATAAAGATAAGTCCTTTTTCTTCATGTATGCAATTGTTTCATTATCACTTTACAATTAGTCCCTCACATAAACCAATAGAACTTCTTTAAAGTGACATTTTGATGTGAATGTTTCCTAATTTGATTCATAGTCTATATTTTCAATTGGTTTTCTCATTTTGCATGGTTAAATTCTGTTGATCGAGGCCTCAATCAATTGGTCTGTCATCTGAGAAGTATTACCCTTTTGGTATATCTTTGAATTTTTTTTATATTGCATGTACATTCCATAACACCTTTGAAGTGATAATTTTTCTTGAAAAACTTTCTCTGAGGTTGAACATAGGATTGGAATGATATTGACTCTATTGCCCATAGTTGATTAAGGCACTAGTCTTTCTTGTTTATTGGATTATAGTCATAGTTTCATTATTTAAAGTTTTGAGATAATATATCCATCTACTCTATTCAGTTCATATCTTAAATCCATCAAACATTCTTTAAATTATTGGAACATTACATTTGAACATTTTAAACAATACATTATTTTCAGTTTTGTGATCTTAATAGTACTTTGCCATACTTTGAGAGACAAAATTTCCAATCACAAGTTATCTGCTATAAAAATCCTATTCAGATAAAGGTTCACTCGCCTTGGTCCTGCAGAGACAGAAGCGTAGGGGAAGATGATCATAATCAATAATTCCCATTAGTTGGCCAAAATTACTTGATTTTATCATTATTGGATTGGAAAGTCTATAGGAAATCCAATTCAGCATTTTTGGGCACTAACAATCCCAAAGGCCCATGAAAACTCCATGGTGGGAAGACGACCTATGACTTCATTTGTAGAAGTTGCTTGGTTCAGACCAGCAACTGCCTTAAAACAAAATAAATTTACAAATATAAATAAACTCACACAAAATGATAATCTACCACCACACATAATATAAAAAGGAACTACTATAACTTATTCATCCATTACAGTAAGAAATCTAATCCATAACAACAAAAACTGCTCAGAAATTGTAAAACTCCAAATTTTTCTTCATTTATATAGTCCGTACACAAACTTTGCAAAATAAAAAACCTCTTGAAAAGGTCTAGGGAGGTCTTATATAGTTTACCATGACCCCATCCTAATGGTTTTAGACAGTTAGAAACCTCAAATTCCCAAAAAGACATTATTGCAAGAAATGTTGTCAATGACAATATTGACAACTTTTGTCATTCTTGCACAAAACATGGTCCAACACCTCAAGAAATTAACCAATTGCATAATTAGGTTAAGTAGACATCAAATAGGTCTCCTAAACCCTTCCTTGTCCAATTTGACCCCTAAATGGATCATTTCCACTATTGCCCTAACATTGGCAATATGAACACAAATGAGCAACTTTGGACATTGCTTGAAAAGAAAGACACTAAAGACCTAATAAGACCTCCTTATCTAACTCAACACATCCTAGGACCCACCTAGTCCTATTATTACACTATTGGTGTGGCTAGGACCACTAAAATCCAAAAACAACTTAGAATCCATAGGTTACATCTGAGCCTTACCTAGGTGCTCCTGCACCACTTTTTGTGGTTGGTTTAGTCCAATAGGTCTTTGTTTTGCTTTAAGTCCTAGATTGGTAAAAGTTGGTAAAACATTGATCAAGACCCAAAGTGGAAGGGAAATATGTTATTTTACTATTTTTAAGTGTTTTAGGATCCAATGGATTGCTTTTGGAACAGGTTGAGAAAGTAGGAAAAGTAGAATGTTAAAATTGCAAAAAGATGTAAAGTTGCTCATGACAACTTTGCAAAGTTGTCATGACAACATTTCCTCAAATCTAGGAAATGGCTTTAAATGACTTCAAATCCTAACCTTAGGGCCTGAACATAAGGGGATAAACTACATAAGGTTAGATAAACCCTAATCTAAGGGTTGGACCTCAGATTGTATGGACTGTGTTTTGTAAAGAGCAAGAACTAGACTATTTTGTGTAACAGAGCCTTCATCCAGACCTTTAATGGATTTAATGGATTAATATAGTGCATTGAGACTTTGATTATTTTTATTTAGTTAATCTTTACAGAGTTTGTTTTCTAGTTTGGTACTTTTGTTAGTCATTTTGTAAATTCTTCAAGTTCTACTGGTTCATTGTCTTGTCAAGAGCCAGTCATGTAAATATGTCTTCCACTTGAGCTCCTGGGGTTGAAATTCAATGGCCACTTGGAATAAATTAAGGGACTTTGTAAATATTGTACATATGGTTTTTGGATTCTATGTGTGTAGGGGAGCTATTATTACAACCAATCGCTAGGTGAGTACAGGGGTATTATGGCTAGGAGCTTGTACAGTGTTGTGGAAAGAGAGGGGTATCATTATACTCGTACAATATTTGTGGGTACTAATTCCAACCGGGGTTTTTCTATAATCAAGGTTTCCCCATAATCATATCAAGTTTTATGTGTTCATGTGTTATACTTCATTGGATTTATATTTGATTTGTGTTTAAGTTGCTGAATTTGAATAAATATCTGAACACTGATTCACCCCCCCCCTTCTCAGTGTTCCCAATAATTGGTATCAGAACTTGGTCCTCAGAGAGAAAATTCTAACCACTTGAGGAGATCATGGATTCAACAAAATTCAAACATATGAGAAAGAATATTGAAGCATCCCTTGAAGATCTAGATAGATCTGAGAAAGAAAATGAAGAACTCAAACTAAAATTTGATGGCTCACAAATTCTTATCAAGAAACTAAGGAAAGAACTAAAAGATTGCTCCAGCAATGATTTGAAATTGAATGAAGAGAAAAAGTCTCTGAAAGATAAGATATAAGAATTGAATGATGAGTTAACTAATATCTTAACAACTATTGAAGAGAAGAACACAGAAAATAAATAGTTGGATGATGAGCTCATGCAAGCCAATATGAAAATCTTGGAATTGGAAAATATTAAGAACAAAATTGAAACTGAATTATCAGGAGAAAAAGACAAGATTGATAAACTACACACAAGCTCTAATCTTATTCAATCACCACTCTATGAAAAAAAGCTAAAAGGTGACACCATTGGTATGGGATACAGTTTAGCTCAAATTGAGATTAACTCATCACAAGAAAGAAAGAAATCTCTAACAGAATCTTCAAAAGAAAAGAAAACTGAAAATCATGAAGAGATTAAAGTAGAAGATAAGCACAAGGTAGTCAACCATACTTTCTATGCCTATAATAAGCATGGACACTTGGCAAGAGATTGTAAGAATGTAAGAGCCTTCAATGGTTACTGTTACTCCTGTAATAAATTTGGTCATAGGGCTATTCATTACAAAACAAATCAAAAAAATCAGCCACAACTGAACCAAAGGAATCAAACTCAATTCAATAAGAGAAATCAACCTCAAAGAAACTTGTAGAACATTACATGTCAGATATGTAACTATAATGGACACATAGAAAAACAATGTAGCATGATGAATAACAACACCAGACCTCCTATCATCTGTCACTCATGTGGAAAAGCTGGACACATCTCAAGGTTTTGCAGATCAAGAACAAAAGGACAAGAGAATCCCAAGAAGTCCTTGTTTGAAGAAAAAGGAGAAGTCAAGTTTGTGGAAGCCAAATCTAACTCAGATAAAATATGGGTTAAAGTAAAGAAGGATAATGAAGAGAAAAAGGTAGCAGATGCATCCTTAGTGGACGCACCTTCTACTTCTGAATAGTTGACCCTCATGGTCTTAGGGGGAGCTATTCTAGCTCTGAACCCCTGTGTGGATGGTATACTCACCTCTAAGTATGCACCTTTGTATTCATGCATGTGATCATGGATTAAGGTTGTATGCATTCACACATTGCCCTTACGTTGTTCAGAACAAAGTTTGAAAATCTCTCTATAAACCGCTTTATGGTAACGAGCATTAAATGCAATCAATTGTTATATAATTGGTAAAAGATCTCAAAGACCTCACTTTGCATTTGAGCTAGAAGCAATCAGGAAATAGGCAAGCATTGAGCATTAAAGCACTATGGTTTAAAGGATGAGTTGGTTTGTGAACAGATTATCAATTGGAACAGAACCCTAACAGTCGCGTCATTTCAGAATCATCCTGAAACCCTATTTAAAGTGAGTATGGCAACCCTTTTTGTATTTGACATTGCTAAGAGGAAGAGATTTCTTTTCGAGAAGCATCCATTCAAATCCATACTAGATGATGTTGAAGGAGCATTCTTTAGAACCTCGTTTGGAGTCTTTCATGTAGAAGACATCTGCGCATATGTTTATTGAAAAAGGAAACTGTTGGAGATAATAGCATTGCATCTCTCATGGGTTCTATGATGAAACCAAATTATATATTCAAGAATGAATATGCACATCTCATTGATAACCCTATCTTTGAGTATTCCAATGCGCATGAGTTCTATGAGCCAGAATGGGTTAAAATCCTATTGAGCAGAATACATAATGACCTCTACTAGATTGGTGAAGTTCCTGTCCGCATCACTACTAATCTAATTCATGAGATGATTGGACTACCCAAGACCAGACCAGTTCTTCCAACTGGTAAATATGTTAAGAAAAAAGTTGAGCAAGCATTCTTATTAAGGAGTGATAGGTGCGGTATGACAGTTGATCCCATCAAGGAAGATGACATAAAGCTAGTTACCATGATATTAGGTTGTAAATTTTAGCATGCAAGTAGACTAAATAGTGTATCTGCAACCACTATCTTAGCAGCAATAAAAATGGTGAAAGACAATACTCAGTACAACTTATGTGAGATATTGTGCTCTTAATTGATTGACAACATCTGAGCTATCAAGCATGACAAAAGAAAGATATTTAGGGTTGGTTCACTAATCATATATTTCTACTTCCACATAATAGGAAAGGTTGCAAATCTCTACCTGGACAGAAGAAAACCCACTATGTCACAAATTTCACTAAAAGCCACATCAGAGAGTAGTGTGAAGGACTCTATGGACATAGACGTCAAGACATTCAGGATAAAGATGCAGAAGAGGTTCAGGATACCTAAGAAAATAGTTGATAAGTACAAAGACACCATATGCTTCATGGTGGAAACTGACTATACTTGCATGGAGGTAGTTGAACCTAGGACAAAATGGATTCATCCTCTTAGTTATGAAGTCAAAGAACATGTTTTGGAAGGTTATGCATAGGTTCTCTTATCTGTGCCCAAATATCCCCAATGAACCTAGATGGGGCGCTTATAGGGAAAAGACAAACCAAGTTGATTCTTTCCTATACAGTGCTGAGAAAAAAAGGAAGGCATCTAGGATTACCTCAAATATCCTAAAAGTTCATGGTGTTACTCAAGAAGATCTTGACAAAGCTAGAGAAGCTAAGATAGCGAAAGAACTTGAGAAGACTCCCACTAAAGTAAAAAATGAAAAGAATAATGATATGCCCAAGAAGAAGAAGAAGAAATCAAATGAAGATACATCTACGCCATCAACCACCATTTATCTGGATGCATCTCCACCATCAGTACCTAGCAATAAGTCTAGAGGAAGGAAGCAAGCGCCCACTAATCATCCATCATCAAGAACTACAAGGAGCAAGGTAAAGAATACACAAGCTCCTCCTGAGGTATGTTATAGACCTAGTCTTAATGTCTTAAGGAATATATTATCAATGAAGGAAGACTAGAGTCTCTCAAGAATGTATATGACAAATATCAAGAGATAGACAAGTTAGAGATTCATTCTATGATCATCTCTCATATGATTAAGTTTAAAAGGACTGTGTTGGAACTCAAGACTGTCATACGAGACAAGGTATGGAACATACTTGATATGCTAAAGAGGAAAGAAATTGAAGAGGATATGAGGATAAGAGAAGAAACTTTGGATGGTCTTCTCTCGGTGTGCTCGCATGATGAGAAAGTCATTTTGTTGGACTTAGTAAAGCCACACCTAAGAACCAAAACAAGGGTTCTCCATATCATGAATAAGCAGTATGATCTGGTCGGTGAAGAGACTTAGAAAGCATTTGAGTGGGTATTTCTAGATAGACATATGTATCCATCAACGACACCTATAGCTAAGGCAACTACAGTTCCTCCTAAACAGGTTGCAGAACCAGAAACTCAGCATGCACCTAAGACAAGTCTACAGGTTTCAGTGCCCTCAGTCTCAATAGCCTCTGATACATCAAAGTATTTAGGGGATACTATAGTGATTGATTATATCAAGATATCTATGACCGCTTCTAATAATGATATAGATAAGGTTGAAAAAGCATTTGTGAACTTGGAAGAGACAAAGAAGGTATGCACTGATGACACATCCTTACAGCAAGATGAAAACCCCCTAATGATTCAATAGATTTGAACAAAGAGCAAGACAATCAAACCAATGAGATACCAGCTATGGAGATCCCATTCAAAAGTGAATGCATGGATACTAGTCAGAATACCATATTCACACCATCCATTCAACCATCTACCTCATTGTTGTCAAGTTTAACTCCTGACTCAGCAAGTCTAGATGCTTGGGGAGAAGAAGATCTAATCAAGATCAGTGTCTTAGCCATGGAAAAGGCCAAATAAAAATAGGTTATGAGAAATCCTCTATTCCTAGAATCAGTAAACATTTTGAATGATCTAGTACCTGTGGATAAGAAAGTAGCAAAAATTCAATCAGTTGATGATGTAGACATCATACTAACAAGCTTCAAAACACATTTTACAAGCTTAGTAGACTCAACCACAAGAATTGCAGAAGATGAGTATAAAAAGGAAAGGTTGAATGAACTAGTAAAGAATTTTCCCTTAGATCTAAAGTCTTTGAAGATTGGTCAGTCTATGTTGAAAGAGTTGGCAGCTAAAGGAAGAAATGTAATTGCTAACTGCATGGACAGGGTGAAATTCACCTCTGAACATATCAAGAAGATAGAGGAGGCAAACATCTTGATTGAAAGTGTCAAAAAATTAGTTGAGACATACACGTAAGACATGAACATCTGCAACAGTATCTACCAAGGTCAACTAGACAAGATAGAAAAATCCAAAATGGAGATCAATAAGATAAGGATCGGGCAGACATAGCTGAGAAACGCACTTGTGTCATCTTTAGCAGTTCTAGATGAGAACATAAAATAGATTGATGCCACCATTGTCACTTATGATCAAGGGCCCTGCATGGACCTGATGAAAATGGAGAAGCTCACCTATGCTCTATGCGCCCATCTCTAGATAGTTGATGCAATGAAGGCATTCTGGCAGTAGGAGATAAAGAATCTTCAAGTTGTATATCCAGATGTATATACGGAGTAAGTATCTAGAGACTTACCATTTTTTCAAATTTGTAATTAATGTCAAAGGGGGAGTAATGAATGTGTGAGGAGAAGTGTATGTATATGCAAAGAATATGATATACAGTTTTTTTGGTGTTAGTCAATTTTGAGTAACTTAGCCACACTCCTTTGTTGCCATTAATGACAAAGGGGGAGATTGTTGGAAAGTTGACTCCTAGGGAGTATATGGCTTATTTTGTGTTTTCATCATGGAAACAAAGTCATATAAAGTTTTGATTGTAAACTATGAAATGAAAATTGATTAAGTATAGAAGACAGAACAGAACAATAACTTGCAGTCGATCAGGGCATCAATGTACGTGCATACGACCACATCAAGATATGCACATTCAGACTTAATCTCTATGGTATTTTATTATGCTTACCCTATAAACGCATGGTACAGAATGATAGTATGGAAAAGTTATAGAAAGAACAAGTACACTAGCAGTTTAGAATATAGAGTATGAAGCCGACTTCATGATTTTGGTTAAGCATATAATATTTTGTTATATAAAGGCTAAGAATCTATTGTAGTAAGTTTTTAATTGTGTATTAAACATTGTTGTAAACACGCTTAAGCCAATTTGTTTGGAAGTGTTGTGTATTATGTTTTTGGGCCGACTAAGGTCGTGTTTATAGTCGTGTCTATTTAGGCATATATATATATATATATATATAATGCAAATTTACATTTGAAGTGTTGTCGAATAAGTCAGAGAAGATGTATAGCAGAGTGGTATGAAGATATCAATATGAGATAGAGCCCTTAAAGAAGTTAAGAGCATAAGCGTATAACTGGAACTGATCAGACATCTGTGTCACATACATCAGTTCACTTTTGGATACAGTGCATATCTATTCTCAGGAGGTTGTAGCCTTCTTTCTCTTTGAGTAGTGAGCTCTTGGACAATGAGTCCTCACCCCTAATAGAGTTAATTGTAAAAGACTCCTAATAGGATCAGACCCTTAACCAGGTCATTGTACTCATATTGTAAAGACTGCTTCTAACAGGGCAAAGGAACTTTAACAGGTTTATTATACTAGTACAATATTTGTGGGTACTAATTCCCACCGAGGTTTTTCTCTAATCAAGGTTTCCCTGTAATCATATCAAGTGTTATGTGTTTGTGTGTTATGCTTCATTGGATGTATATTTGATTTATGTTTAAGTTGCTAAATTTGAATAAATAGCTAAACACTGATTCACCCCCCNTTCCCCCCCCCCCCCCCCCATCTCAGTGTTCCCAACAAAATAGTCATGATACATTCATGGAATTCCCCCTTGCATTAGGAAAACCAAACTATTATTGTAAAAACAGTGAATTGAAAGGTACTGTAAGCACTACAAGATACAAATATGAGACAAATGAACCTTCAAAGAATTAAAAATGGTTGTAAATGATAATATAAATATCCTTAATTCATTTGGAACACAATGATATCTTCTATGAATACAAAACCATGCAATAAAGTATAAGACAATGCAAAATTATGAGTTTTTACTTGAAAGTTCTGTGATAGTCCATACACCAGATGTTTCATGTTCGTATAATGACTAAAATAAAACTTTTAAAATCCTTCCCAAACTATCCCAACTAATTTGGATTGGTTTTGTAGCTTTTTTAAGGTTAAACTTCCCAAAAACAAATTTTCCACCTAAATGTAACTAACCATCGGAATTCAAATATTTGAATTTCTAACTTACAAATTATTGCATATTTTAACTAATTGACTTATGAAACCTTACTCTTAGGTCAATAAAAACTTGTTAAACATCCCTAAAGACTTAAACGACCTAATCTAATCCAATCTAGCACTCATGCCCCTATTACATCTTTTGTTATGCTAAGGTCCTTACCAGGCCCTTTATGATTCATTGTAAATTCTTTACATTCATTGACCTTAAAGGCCATAATTGGCTCTAATACTTCATATTTTATTTTCTTAGAGATCTTAAAACTTCCATTCATTCCTTGATTCTTCTTGGTGTTATTAGTTCTCCTAGGTGCCCCTACACCATATTACTCAACAATGAAAGAATTATTGTCCCAAGAATTGTTCCACTTCTTTAATGCACCAGTCTAATCATTTCCCTTTCTCCACCTTGGTTTAGGGCTCAAATAATCCCCAAAATTGAATTGATTTCTCCTTCTCCATCCTATATTCACATTCTGAGAAATTTTAGAAACTAAATATTTGTTTGTGTGTCCTTGCCTAGGACAGTGTTGTTTGCATTACTGCATGTATTGTGACTATACATCTACTCCATTCTTCTTCATAGGATTCTTCTGTAACTCCCCCATGCCTTCACCTATTATCTTCTCTATAATAGGACAACTAATGGTCTCCACCATCACACACTTCAAATCCCAAAGTCTCTCATCATTGGGACTGTCCCTCTTTTGAAACTTCTCCATCTTCCAACCAGTGTCATTCTTATACTGACCCTGCATATTCTCAAAGATATGATCTCCAAAACAAATCACAATATTCTCCCTTCCATCATTGAAAGTAAATGGTTTCAGTTAATACGTCTCACTATCTTTGTGCACCAAATAGGTATTATCAAACCTATCATGAATTTTTCTTCTACTATGTTTCCATGGTCTACCTAAAATTATGTTATCACATGTCATAGGAATGACAACATAAAGAACCCTATCCTAATATGTGCCAATATAAAAATTCACATATGCCCTATAACTAACCACTACATGCTTCTTTTGGGTAACCCAAATGGCCTTGTAGGGATTATGATGGTCAAATAGTACAATTCCTAACTTGGAGACCATATCAGATGAAACAAGATTTCTATGTGATCTAGAATCTACAATCATTTTACAAAACTTGTCTTTACATAAACAATTAGTTCTAAAAATATTTACCTTTAATTATTGCACTTTCTCTCCTTGTATTATCATAAACAATTCACCATCAATTACAGGATCTACTGACCGTAGTTTTGTTTCCTCTTTATTGTAATATTCTTGTATGAGATGCACCCTTCTATCTCCACCTTGGTCTGATTCAATCCACTTAGGACACCTGAAAGATTGATTACCAACCTCATTGCAATGAAAACACTTTCCTCTAAAGATACCACTTTGTCTTCCTCCTCCAAATCTTCCTACCCTATGGTCTAATTTAGAACCTTTGTCTTTATCATAATTGATTTTTGATTTAGTAGTGCTTCTTCCACCCCTTCCTCTCATGGATGATCATCCTCTATTACTTTTCCTCTAATTATTTCTTTTCAACATCTCTTCTTCTCTTAGTGCTAGTTTAAATCATTCTCCAAGGGTTCTAGGAACACTCAAACCAATCTCATCTTGAATTTTGTATCTTAACCCAATCATGTACCTAGAAACCTTCTCATCTTCATCTTCCACCCTACCTGTAATTCTCAAGGTGTAAAATTGTTCAGTGTAAGTCATGATATCCATTTATTTTTGTTTCAAGTTGTTCCTTCTCATCTTCCTTTGAATAGCCAAATGTGATGGTAAGAATTGATTCTTAACCATGGTCTTCATTCTTTCCCAATTTGAGACTTTGTTAAAACCTCTTTTCATTCTATCATTATTTATACTAGTCCACCATGTAAGGGTTGTTCCCCTTAGCCTTTCTTAAGCTATCTTCACTTTCTTGTCTTCATCTATGTATTCTAGATAAAAGTAGTTTTCAAGTGCTTCTATCTATCCAAGCACTTCTTCACTTTCAATCTTTCCTTGGTATATTAGAAAATAAACACTTGTCTTTACTCCAGTACCTTGTAATACTTTAATCATTCTTATATAACTCCTCTCATCACGATCATCTTCATCTCTATGTCCTCCATGTACTTGTCTTTCACAAAGTTCTTCTTCTCCCTCATTATTTTCTTGATGAACCTCCTCTCCCCTAGGTTCTCTTCTCTCTTTCTCTAATGCCTCTATCCTCTCCAATAATTGCAGTCTCTCTCTTCTTATCTTCCTTTCTTCTTTCTCCTTGGTTTCCTCTAACTCCCTTTTCTCTCTTTCTTTTTATTCAAGAGCTTCCCTCAACTCTTAAATCTCCCTTGTCATTTGGTTCTTTGGTGCCATGTTTGAAACTTTATCTTTTCTCCTCATTAAGGATCTACTTATTTTTTTTCTAATACCACCTGATGTAGAGGGTTGGGTGGTTTGAGATCAACTTGCTAATGTTTTAACTTTGATTTGTTTAGGCACATACTCCTACTTATCCCTCAAGTTTCAAATGTTTCCAAACTACTCAAGCACCTTCCCAATAGCCAATTTGATTGTCTTAGGTCTATTCAATTTGGATTTGAAAGGATTCAAATAGCTATTGGTTCCCAAAACCACACCAACACTCCAATTTGTTCCAGCTATCCCAAGAGGCCTAATAGCCTTCTAGTAGGTCAACAATGAGGTAAATGTGAGCTTTTCTTGCAAAAATTCTAAAACACCAGAATAACCAGCTTTGTTTTCAAACACCCATTATGTTATACTTTAACATATAAAAAGGTTATATGTTACTATTTTGGACCAACAACTTTGTTCCTTGACTACACCCATGTTCCAAGCACATAAAAAGTGGTCTTTTCCAAAGGAAGTGTACGCCAGACTTATCTGCCAGACACCGAACCTTGGAGATTCTTAAAAAATGTCTTTAATTTAAATAATATTAAGTCAATTTGACGCTATGGTCTCGTCTCATATGAAATCGCCAATTTGGTTTCTTAAAACCCTTAAACTTAGGGCTTCTCCAATGTCCCTATCCCAATCAATTCTAGACTTAGCCAATGGTGTATTCACCATTCATACACCATTCCAAGACACCTCAAACTCTCAAACATACCCCTTTTTCAACTGGATTGGTTGCTGCTACTCATACCCAAGCAATTTCCTCAATTTTCATAACATAGTCTTGGTGATTACCTATAAATTTCTCTTCTTCTACACATTAAAGGTTGAATTTGTATTGTACAAATTATAAGGGTTTCATTCCATGAGAAATGGTCATGATACATTTATTGAATTCCCCCTTGCATTAGGAAAACCAAACTATTATTGTAAAAATAGTGAATTGAAAGGAACTGTCAACACTACAAGATACAAATTTGAGACAAAAGAACCTTCAAAGCATTCAAAATGGTTGTAAATGATAATATAAATATTCTTAATTCATTTGGAACACCTTGAGATCTTATATGAATACAAAACCATGCAATTAAGTATATGACAATGCAAAATTCTGAGTTTTTACTTAAAAATTCTGTGACAGTCTGTACACTAGATGTTTCATGCCTGTACAATAACTAAAATCAAACTTATAAACTCCTTCTCCAACTAGATTCCAACTGATTTGTATCGGTTTAATAGCTTTGTTAAGGTTAAAATCTCCAAAAACCATTTTCCCACCTAAATGTAACTAACCGTTGGAATTCAAATATTTGAATTTCAAACTTACAAATTATTGCATATTTTAACTAATTGACTTATGAAACCTTACTCTAATGTCCGTAAAAACTTGTTTAACATTCCTAAAGACTCTAAGGACCTAATCTAATCCAATCTAACTCTCATACCCCTATTAAATCTTTAGTGATCCTAAGGTCGTTACTAGGCCCTTTAGGATTCATTAACATTAAAGGCCATAATTGGTTCTAATAATTCATAGTTGATTGTCTTAGAGACCTTCAAACTTCCATTTATTCCTTGAGTCTTCTTTGTGTTATTAATTCTCCTAGGTGCTCCTACACCATAAAGACCCTATAATAAAATAATATATTCTGTAGTTAAAACCAGGTTGGAAATAATTACAGATCCGTGCTGAGCCTTCATTATGTACCCAGATGGCATTTAAAACTGACCTCAATCCCTCAATGGCTAGATATTTTCCCAAGAAAATTGTCTGTATTGCATTAATAAGAAAGGAGTTGAAAGCATAGACCTACCATAATCAATGGTAGTGTTCAACCCAAAAAATAACAGAAGGTATCTAGAGATTCATTAATGTGATCCACCTTTATGAGCTTCGTCCATGATAGTCCATTCAATGAAATAAATCCTCAGATAAAATTACTATTCTAGATTACTACACCTTTTTTTATAAGGCCACATAATGTCCTATTTAAACTGATATTGATGGAAGAAGGATTTCCATAAAAGAATTTGTTGTCTAATTGATTCTTAAGTCACATCAAAATGAGAAATTTCAATGACATGAGGGAAAACTTCATCAAAAACACATTGGCCCATCAGAGGTGAAGAAAACCCATATCGATGAAAAGAAGTCGATCTCCATAAAAAATCCACCCTATCAATGAAACTAACATGTCAATGGAACCCGTGACCGCTTGGTAGATCAAAAAATTTCATTGAAAGACATGCCGATGAGACTCCCCCGGGCCTCATGAAAAATGAACCTATAGATGCAAAAAGGCATGTCAGTGGCGGCCGTGAGTGTCATTTCCCTCATGGTTACAATGTTTTTCACTGTATTTTTCTAACAGACATTTTAGAAATATTACTTGGCATCTCAACATAAACCTCCCGTAATTGCTCCAAAATTTCAGGAACTGTGAGAGTAGTCGTTAAATAAGGAGGAATTATAAATAAAAACAAGACAGTTAGAGATATCTCCCACTTCTAGCGGTGATTACAGAATAATAACCCCTTTTCTATTTAGGTAATTGATATGATAAGCATCACCTCGGGGGATAGCGAGGACCATCAATATTGGCATGCATGGTTCTCACAAGGGAAATGGTCATCAGTCTGGACAGAATCATTGAACCCCTCCTATTGATTGCAGCCTTTGGTGTTGCATAAGGAGACGGTTACAGAGAAGAAGATGAGGTTCTTCATTCTGGGAAACAAAGGTTTTGGGGGTTTTGGAGAATACTGAGAAATGAATCAATTCAAATAAAAAAATAGCTTCTAATTTCCATCTTATCCCTTCAAATTTATACCACGATTAAGGTAAGAGTTAATTTCTTCATATTACTTGATGATTCAGGCTTGCATATTGTTTGACGTAATTATGTTACAGAATCTCTTTTATTGGTGATAGGGTTCAAATCTATAGTGTTTTTCCCAAGAAAGTGATGGCAAGTGGACGCATATTGAATTTTATTTTCCAAATTAAAACTTTGTTTTCTAGTTTAACTTGGTGCCAACCATTCTTGATAGGTTCCTCGACTGGATTAGGATTCGTACTGTTGGTATAATTCTTTTTGTTTTAAAAACCTTAAAAAACTTAATGTATTTTTTTTAATGGCCTACACCAAGTTCATGATGAAAGCTCCATGATTTTGAACAAAGAAGTCAGACCTGTATCTTATCTGAAGCCACTACATCTTGGGATTTTCTTTTAGTGCCAAATACCATGATGATATTGTCTGTTCATCTCTCAAATGCTACGCCATCTTATGGTATAAAATTGTTCACTTGATAATGTGGTAGTTAATTGTCTCTTTTGTTCTGATGGAAGAGCTGACATATAAAATGCATCATGAATTGTGATATTCATTTATTTTTCTATTCAGATTTAAACAATTTTTAGTGCGCTATTTTGAATGACATCTTTGTCTACACCTTGTCTGCAATATGGATTTATACACAACCACCCAATGTCTTCCTTTAGCACGCGTTTTATACCATTTGGAGGTCTTTTAATCTATTGTTGATCTTTGGGTGTGCCTACAAGTATGCTTGAACATGGCTTAACACCTGCCATCAACAATAGGCACAATATTCAACTCCTACTAGTATAAGAACATTACCACTAGTTTGCATTTTCATCTATGTCTTGATATGCATGCTCTGAGTACGCACAATCTTAGTAGAATTCTTAGCGGGAATCTTATTTAGATTGACTTTTAGAATATCTTGCTAAGCATATCATTGTGTCTCAATGGTGTTTGGGGCTAGCACATTGTCAACGTCCTTGGAAAGAATTTTTTGAGTTTATTTCAAACTACAACCCTCTTTAGAATTTCATTATTCTGTGAACTTTTTCGAAGCTGGAAATAAGACTTTTATATCATGAAGAAAATACTATAGCCTCACCGCTATAATACCAATGAGTCTATGATAAAAATTAGGCTCCATATATTATAGAACATTAGATGAGTTAATGCCTATCTAAAGGTGCAAGGGCAATACAAGGTTCTTATCATGTTTTTATTATTATTATAAAGCAATTATATTCCATGGTTAATGAATGTTGAGTTTTTAGATTTAATATTTTGATAAGTTCTTGCTCTCGTTAAGAAGGATAAAGGGGGCTAGATCTTTCTAACCAAGTTATAAGTTAAAAGGATGAAATATATTAAAAGTGTTACTCAAAAAGAGTCATTTTGTATTTAGGAAAGCATGGAATTTTTCTCTTATCTAATTACCATTTAGTGAAGTTTATATGTCAAACATAACCAATTTAACCTTTGGGATCATGGTGGACTCTATATTGTGAGCATGAATACCTTTGGGGATAAATTTAAAGATTTTGGGTTCTTGAATTCCGCATTAGAATTGAGTTATTCTTCCATGATGATTTATTTATTTATTTTCTTTGAATAGCACTGTCCTAGAAATTGATGTCAAACCATGATGATTAGATGTGAGAATGTGAGTAGTAAATTAGATAAATTTTGCATATAGCTGGTCGCATGCCTTGTCGATTTGATTTAATTTAAAGTATGCATTCTTGTGTGGATGCTTTTCCTATGTTTTCCTCCATGTTGAGATAAATTCAAGATAATGATTAGTTCCCAAAGTAAGGTTGATCTAGAAGGATTTGAAAATTACTTATCATGCAAGGAATGTGTTCCTATTAGCTGAATTGTGAATATGCATTATGTAAGCCCTTGGGGTTGTTGTGATAGCATGTGGATATATCTTTGTCACATGAATTTCACTTTCTTATCATTATTTTTAAGTGTCAAAACCTTCTCTGGTGTCCTCAAGGTTAGTTATCAACATTATGTTTCCCATGTGTGACATTGAATCACAATTATATGAAATGGTAATGAAAGCAAAAATTATTGCTATTGTTATCATAATTAAGATATATGCATTGGTGTGTCCATAATTTTTTTTATAAATGTATGAATATATCTTGGCACACAATTCCATTACTTCAATCAGTTTTACTTTGTTAGACTACTTCTAGCTGGGCTGGGTGTCTTTCATTTTCAGTAAAGATTCTGGGGAAGCGTAACTGCTTTGTGGTAGGGTGGAAACACACTCCTACAATATTCTTGCCTTGATGTTTTATGTGGAATAGGTTTCTGGAGCTCATGTCAGGAAGGTCTTCATGTATAACGTATTATAATATCTTTATTACCAACCCAATTGTCTACTTCGATGACAATTGTAAACCTATGTTACTCAATTTCTCATGTATAGATCTATGTATAGTAAGCACATTCAGTTCTTGTTGGTCTATTTGTAAATACGTAGATGATTTTGTCAAGTTGTTCGAAAATCTTTTCAAGTGTTAGTTATTTTTCTTGACTAGTTTGTTGAGATTGTTATTGAATTTGATGTAATGATTCATGTGATGTAGTGAAGATGTTTCGACAGTTAGGTCAACACTCATCTTTGTTATGGTTTTATGTGCTTCTTTATTTGCTCGACAAGATGGTCGAACCTTATCCTTGATCTATAATTTAAGGAAAGCTATTTTGACTTGTCGATTTGTGGAAGTGATATTTGAATTTACAGATCGAATTCCTTGTCTTTTATTTTTTTCTTATGTGGCATATGTTGTCAAAAAAAGTAGTCGCTACAGTGAGACACCGGTCGAGTGAGAAATCTCATTGAAAAATGACTTCATCAAACAGAGAAGAGGCCTTATCGAAAACACCTATCGATGGAAGAAGACACATCGATGAAAGATAAAAGTACCTCATTGAAACCCAAACTCCATCAAAAAAGGGTGGGCCAACTAGAGACGTTTTTCCCTCCTTCACTCATCATTTCTATTTGCACTATGGACCCCACTATAATTTAGTCCTTGGGTTTTTTTATCATAGGCCCTGCCACTGTTTCTTCAAGAGAGGTATGTCACTTGTCCTCTTCTTACTGTTCCTTCACCTTCCATCTCTTATTGATTAAAGAATCTCATCGATGAGGCACGAAAACCGCTAGTCACACACAAAAGTTCATCGCAAAAGGGTCATCAATGAGACTAACATAAACTCCATTGAAAAGGCTATCAATGAAGAAAGCACATCGATGAGACACAAATGTCCTCCGCCAAATTCCCATCTCCATCGATGACACATTTTGGCAAGACCCTCAAGAAGCTTCATCAAAGCTGCTTCAATGCTTGGTTCTCTTCTCATCACTATCGGCGAGACATCTACCGATGTTTTCATTGGGAAAACATCGGTCGGACATCATAATGGACTCTTATCTCATCTCTTATTGCCAAACTCTTCTCTTGAAGCTTGATGAACAAACCATGTAAGACATCAGTTAGACCATGGACCTGCTTCCCCGAAATCAATTCTTAGACCCCACAAAACACTAGCATGCCAAAATTGTATCCCTGAAGCATTTGAATGATTTAGTTTTCAAGCTTGCTCACTTGGAATAGACTGAAGGATAATAGATCTGGGAATCCGGTGGTGGAATAATAAAAACCCAACGGATTCATTTTAATAACTCTCATATTTTTGTTTAAGAACTTTTTTTAACAAAATTCCTAATGTGTTTTGGTATTTTACGGAAACCATAGTCATCAGTTTTTACTTCGTATATTTCTGTCTACATGATTTAGAGACGAGGATTAAAAATCCTGAAAACATGTTCATGGTTGCATTTTACTTTTTGAAATTTGTAATTTCCTTTCTGATCATAAGTCTTTATCTCGATCACAAGGGATCTATAGTTTCCTTTTAGATATGCCCTACTAATCAAAAGGTACAATATTGAAAGCATGGGATTTGTTTAAACAAATTTTCCTTTGTAGTCATAATTTTTTCTTATGATTAAAAAATGTTTAATCTTCACAATCAAGGCATATAGTCTCAATTGTAAGCTTAATATCCTGCACTTTCATTATTTAGTCATGACTTTTTTTCTTGCCTACACTTACAATTGGAAGCCTTATGTACAAACAAAAATTTTAATTTCAATTTTTCTCATTTGAAACATCACTTTTATGCAATTAGAACTAATATTTTCAATTGGAGTAAAATCATATGACTACCTAGTGTAGCTGAAAGCCCCAACTACATTACATGTTCGCTACACAACTTTGTGAAATCGGGACTTTTAGTCTTGATTACAACAAATGACATATGTTACCCTTGTGTAATTTGAGAACTTTTAGTTACAATTGTGGTCTTTGTCACATGTGCATGTGGAATCAAGACTTTTAGCCCCAATTGCAAATGCAATACCTAAGGTTGCAAGTGTAAAGAAGTTAAATTTGTATTTTGATTCTATGGGCTGTATGAACCAAGTTCAAATCAAATTAATGTGTAGATACGCTCTTAGATCTTGCAAGGTGTTTGCAATTTGGAATAAAGTTAGAAAAATAGAGTTTAAACCTTGCATAAATAGATAAGGTGATAATTCCACCACTATTTATGATAATTTTACATTTGAGCATGGATAGGTCTAAAATTTTCCCCAAAGCTATAGTTTCGCTAGAAAAGCATGCCAATAAATTTTCATTGCTAGCTCATGTTTATATTTTAAGATAGTAAGGTTTTCCTTTTTAAAGTTGGGAACACAAGTTATAAAATGTTTGTAACTAGAAAAAAATTGTAAATAGCTTAAATAGCTTAAAAGTGTCTATAACTAGCATAGTGGGTTATAGATTAGTAGAGTAAATTATGATATTTATGACACTTAAAATGGTTTGTCAATGAGACACCAATTCACAAGTTATGGCCTCCAGAAGTTGGGTCAATTAAAATAGGAAATATAAAAATGTGTTGGACACATAAATGATCTTGGATCGAAGATAAGATGGACATCATTTTTTGGGTGGTTTGAGCCCATAGTTTTGCAATAGCACTGGACAGTTTCATGTATTGTATCTCCTATATATTAGGTGCATGAGATGGAGGCTATGGGAAAGAGTCTCACAACCATTGATTTGTCTCTAGATCTATGGTTAGTTCTACTCCCTCAACATGAGAAGTTTTCTCTACAAGTATATTGTATTCAATTGTAAAATTATGAATAATATGCTTGGCGACCTTTGAAATAAGAGGTTTTTCTCCCCAAAGGGTTTTCCCAACATAAATCATTGTTCATTATTATGCATGATATTTATGTTTATTTTGTTAACTTTCTTGAACTATTATAAAGATCTAAATTTTTTTTTTGCATAACCCTCCTCTCAAGGTTAGCATAGGAAATTGTTCTACTACCTTTTCCTTAAAATAATAACACTACAATATGACCATATAGAACCATAAAAATGTTTTCAAAATAAAAACATATAACATGAGTTCTATAACTTGTAATTAAAAATAAATAAAAACAAAAATATGACTTTTGTCTACTTATTACTTGGTAAAACTTATGCAACTTTTCTTGACAGAGGAAAACCCATGGTAAGGAGTGTTCATGGTATCCTCAAGCATGTTATCTAAATGTTCATGATTTCCCTAAAAAATATTTGATGTATCTTCGTATCTTTCTTACATGGTTCCATGTTGGACATATCATTGCCACAAAATATCCAATGCCTCTAAGCCATACCCATGACACATACACTTGCTTCTGTGCAACAAACATAAAAGAACCTTAGAATTTTTTTCATTTTTTTTCCTTCCTCTCTCCTCTCTTGGAAGACTTTTTTTTTGAAATTTTCAAGAAATAAAATCTAGCATCTTCAATTAGGGAAAATATGCACACTTTACAAGTACAATCAAGATAGATCTTGATTTTTCATGTATAATAAACATAGAGATGAACTACAAACATTTGGAAGACTATTAATTTTTTCTTTTTCTTTTTTTTGAAACTCGATACCACTTTATCCCAAAAGAAACATAGGCCTTTGTATATAAGCGGAAACTAATACTAATAAAATTTTAATGATGAATGAATTGTATTTTAAGAATAATAAATGTTTATGTTGCATACATGCTTCATTTTGTTTAATTTTAGTTTTTTTTTTAATGTTTAAAATTGATTTTGTATAATTATCAAGAAAACACTAAGTGCATCATTGTAACATTATGAGACTCCTACTTGCATAAATAGAGACAATTCTAAGTAATTGGAGGAAATGATAATAATTAGGAAGAGGAGTTTTAACAATTTTTTCGTTGAGCGTGTTTTATTTTGCATTGCCACTCTTTCACCCATCATGATCTCATATTTTCTTATTCATTAGGCCACTACACTATTTTTTACACAAGGATTAATAAGCTACACAAGATCAAATCATCAATATATTTACATCATTTATTATAGATTTGAGTGCCCTAATCATCTTATTTAGTCTTTAGGTGATTTTGAACCCTTTTATCCATATATTCCTTTGTTATAGTGTACAATAGGAAAATGGGAAGCAACGCTAAGAAGTAAACTACTCCCCACTTCTCAATTGGAAAATTAGGTAGAAATGATATCCCCGCTAGGATCAAGGGTTGACTCAAGAACTTAATGGGAATAATATATATTCTTCCTTGGATGTATAAATGATAAAATGGAAGAGTGACTAAATAAAGAAATAGATCTAATAGAGAAGATACTAAAAAGATGATCAAACCAGACTGATATGAACTGATATTGAGGTGAAACTGATAGAAATGGAAATCAAAAGACAAAACAAACCTGCTCCAAAAATTTCAGTCAAAAATGGTAGGGACAGGCGAGAGTCGATTTGTACCTAGGGGATGGGGTGAAAGTATGTCTATACCAAACACTTTCGGATGAAATTTTGATGTTATTTTCACTTGTTCTTGTACTACCTAGAAAAGATCTGGGGGCTTCATAAGTTGTTCCTTCACACAAACAAATCAAGAAGGTTGAAAAGGGGTTTTCCGAGCAGTCAAATCCCTTTTTAGGAATCAACCTTAGAATTAAATTAAAGGAAAAGTGTGTTGTAATATAGTTGAGGCTAGATCTAAATAATAAAGCATATCATACCTTGTAGATGCAATTACTTCTTTCAATGTGATCAAGTATGTTAATGCAATAATATGACTAAACATAAAAAAAACTAGAAGGAAATAATACAAGACAAACCTCATGGAATAGATGGGGTAAATAAGGTAGATCTATAGAAGAAGACACCTTGCTTTCTTGAGAGGAATGAATACTTGAATGCTTGAAATTGATGGCTCTTAATGGCTTGACTTTGGACTTACAAATGCCTAATGAATGCTTGAAATGGAGAATGTATAATGGATGATGAAATTATGCAGGATAGATGGTTTGTATACTTTTACATCACTTTAGAGAGTTAAACTTAAGTTGGCCAACCACGGGTCCTAATTTCCCTCCCAAATCCTTGCATAGGGCTCTGGGCCAAATTTGGGACACATCACCAATGGTGATATGTCTCATGGATAGGTCAGAAATGGTGATTTGTCCCTAGTAGAACATGCCCAAATTCGATTTGTGTTCTAGGGAGATGGAGTAAGTGAGGGAAAAGAAAGGAACCCTCATTTCAGGGTTGGATCAGGTCAAAAAGGTTGGAAATAAATAGCTAAGTCCTATGTAAGGAAATGAATTATGGGATTTAATGGAAAATGAGAAAACATGCCTAGAAGAAATGGCCAACCACGGGTTTAAGAAAGGTTAAAGGAGGTCGAGGACCCATATTTGAATTAACATACCATTTTAGTAATATATTAGGCCCTACCATAGAAAATACACTAAAGTAGACTAAAAATTATCCTAAAATTGAGCACAAGTTAGGCTCTTACAATTTGTAAGGACTACTCATATAGATTCCATTTCCATTTTCAATGCATTGGATATTGAAATAGCCGTGCACATTAGTATCTTGATTCTATTAGGCATGTGCTTAGGATATTGGAACAATATGAGATAATCTAGTTGAGATACCTATTTCTCCATAGTTAGTGGATTACTTACATTTTTTTCTTCTCCTTAACCAAATTCTACTTCATGAAATCCCAATTTCCTAGAATCACTTAGTGTAAGAAAATTTTCTTGTCTTTTATCCTTATTTGATGTGCAAGGATGTGTCCTAATGCTTGGCGTCAAATGTGTGTCAATTAAAGATGACTTCAAGATCTTTTTGTAAGGTTTTTATCTCACAAAAGTGATCCATTCATAAGGTCTTGCAGAATATCTATTGACCACCCCATATCATTAGAATTACCAGAGTATCCTTGTCAAAATGGGGAATGAACTGATCTCGTCATGTTCATTGCAAAGAGAAGCTTCACATTTCGGTAACTTGGAATTTTTAGCTCCTTTTTCCTTTCTCTTCAAGCCAATGTTGCAACAAATTCAAATGTAGAGAAAAAATATTTTCTTTTTTACATAAAGTATTTTTTGAACATTTTATTACATCATATTTAATAACCAGAGAGGCTTGAACTGATTCATCTTTTATTAAAGGTTGGTGTCTATTATGTATACCCTCCATAATAAATTAAAAGTGATAAAATTAGAGGTTTATAGGGTCCTTTAGCTTCCATAGCTCTCTATTTCATATTGGTTCTAAAGAGGGCTTAACCACTCTCCTTGCCATTTTTGCAAGGCCTTCCAGAAATTGACCTATGCCTCCCCTAGATCACATATATTATGGTGTAAAATTACTCCCAAAAAAAATCACCACATTAGATAAATTCAGAAATCAAGGTTGCACTAAGGTGTATATTGTTGAACCAGACTAGAGGGTCACTACTACAATTCAAAAGATATGATTTTTATTCATTGTTGATGCAGTGAGTTTATCTTCAAGTTTTATCTTTATTATTCCATTGAGGATCAGTGAAATCCTTGGCATTATACCTAAATTGGTAGGTACAATGAGTTTTGTTTCTTCTAGCCTAAAAATTGAAATCAAATATTTGCATATGGTTACAAAATTTCTAACTTTGTTTTTTCCCATCTTGGGTTTTCCATGTAAATTTGGTGTTCATGTGTGTGTGAAATCAATGATTTTTTTTTATGGTTAGTTGGAATAATTAAAGATCAATGAAAAAAATTTCAATGTTTTTAATTGTTCTGATTTAATCCCCCTCGGCACCTAGTAATGCTCAATATACAATTGGAACAAACTAATCTATTTTAGATTTTCCTACATCCACATCAAAGATGGAAGACATGGGAAGATTGTCTTCCCAAAGCATCAATGGATTTTTGATGTATGATATGGTCTATTATAGAGCATACATTACCCAAGCAATGAAACTTCTTTCTAGATATATGTGTAATCCTATTAGAGTTCATTGGGATGTAGTTCATCTAAAAGATGAAAGTAAAATGTATGTGTGCATTCAATGATGATGATAGGATGATTTATACAAAGGGGCTACAATTTAGATCTATTTTAGATAATTATTGAATAGTTTTAATTGTATTATTTTGAATAACAATGTTATATAAAAATTAAACCAACATCTCCCCTTATTACATTGCTCTAAAAAATGTATCATACAAACTTCAAGTTTTCACCTACCCATGGAATCCTCTCTTAAGGAATACACAACAAAACCTAATAATTACATGAATAAGTACAGATATTGATAAAATATTCTCTTGATCAAATAAATCCCAAACCAAGTGGGGCTTCATCAAGATGATTATTTACCCTTACAAATGTATAACTTCAAGCTATATTCTTAAGCTTCTAGAGTTGAACTCCAAAATCATAGAGTTTAGAATTGTTCAAAAATGATCGCTAAGAGATATGATAGATCTCTATCATTATATAATGATCATGAAAGGGTATAAATATTTATCATATACTCCAAAGCTCATTGGACAACAATCGATATTGAGCTCAAAACAATATCTTTAAAATGTCTCCAAAATGAATATTCAGAACCGATGCAGTCTTCAAATCCATCGACACTAATAAAAAAAAGAAAACCAAAAACAAAAAATAATTCTCAGGCAGAACACCATCTCAAAGTGAGAAGATAACATGAGATGATGGAAATCCCTCCATCCTCTAATGTTTCCAGCCTCTAAAAAGACCCAGCTTCACTTTATCTAGTTGATATCCAACCACCAATAGTAGGAATGTAGTGTAGTTCTTTAGCACATATCAATAAAGGTATATATATGTATGTATTTATATGCATATATGTATATATGCATACATATATAGGGTAAAAGTACAAACCCATGTCACACTTTTTTAAAGGAAGAGGACCACAACATGCAAAATTGTTAAACTTTAACAACATAAAAGTGGCATTTGTGTATAGAATTTGAAAATGATGTAAACTAATGAAATGTGTAAAATTGGATGTAGTTTATGCCTAAATTTTTTTAATTTTTTTTTGAATAAGAATTGACAGATTTTTTTAAATTTTTGAAGTCCATTTTTTAATTGCTAAAAAATGCTGAAAATCTAGGGTCTAGTTCCCACCAACAAAATATATGTAAATAATCTTTTTTTCCTCTAATTTTAGAATATGTTTTAGATGAGATAAACAACTTGTACAAAAAAAAAGATTGCTTTTTGGTATATAGTTTGTCTGTTATAACTATTCAAATTCGGAGTTACCCGAAATTAACAGTTTTTGTCTCCTGCCTAATTTTCCCTAGAAAATCTACACCAAATACAAAATATATATATATATATATATATTCTTGAAGAGGACTCTCTCATCTAGTGTTAAATATAAGTTTTAAATTTTTGTGACATGATTTGCTATTTTTTTTCTTTTTTTGAACGAGCGTGTTCTTCAATGTTAAAATACCTACTTGGAGTTTTTTCAACTTATAATATATTATATGTAATCAAGACACTATAAAAATTATATGACCATAATCTAGACTTCGAGCTCTACAAAAGGGTATTTTTTAGATTTTAAAGAAAGTTGATTTTTGATAGAGAAATCAGCCGTATAAGTGAGAAGTTCTACAATTTTGAAATTTTTGCCTATTTGGCCGCCACATAGGCAGTTTCAGCCAGAACTGGTTCAACCGAACCAGTTCTGGCCAAAACCCCCTATATAAATGTGTGCCAATTCTTCATTGATAAAAGATAGTTGGCTTATATTTACTCATGAATTTTCAGCCGGAACTGGTCCGGTCGAACCTGTTTTGGCTGTAACTCATTTTCCACATCGACGACACATGGCGCCGTGTTTGTGCCACGTATGTACAACCAAGAACATTCTGGCCAAAACAGTTTTGGCCAGAACTACGAAAATAGTCCTAAAGTGAAACACAACTTATATTAATATATATATACACATACACATACATATATGTATGTGTATGTGTATGTGTATATATATATATTAATATATGTATATATATGTTTACACA
>MU224087.1:285774-303856 GCA_018584345.1 Thuja plicata
CACACACACACACACACACACACACACACACACATATATATATATATATATATGTATGTATGTATATATACATATACATATACATATATAACTTGAAATCCTAAAATACCTATACAAAATTTATTTGAATTGCATTTTCTATTTTTTCATTGTTGCAATGTTTCATCTTTTAAGAGCACACAAATTTGATCAACAAGTCCATAACCAATAGCTTTTTTAGTTGTAAGCATCATATAATGTTGCAAATCCTTCTTGCTCCTTTCAAATAGTTTCTCTTTTGGACAATTAACTATATTTTGATGAGTTACAAGTGATGACCTATTAACACCAAATGTATTAGAGTCCCAGAAACAATTTTGTGTATCATCTAAATCTCCCTATAGATATTTATACTTAAAAATTATCCATCGCAATATATACCCTTCCATATATTTACCTCTCATTCTAATATAAAGATTATATCCACCATGTTTAGGAAACTTGATGGATATTTTTTTTTTTAACAAAACACATAAAATTCTACTCTAACTATTTTTGTAGCAATACTAAAAGACATTTGAGGTATATATTGGGCTTTGATAACCTTATCATCATGATTGATCTCTTTTATAACTTATAACTTTCCACTAGAAGTGTTAAATCTTCTAAAAATGACACATTCCTTGTTATATTGTCTGATATCATTCTCTATATCCTTGAGAAGAAGCTACATCTATACTAGCATCAAATTATTAGGCTCATCGTCAAAATTTAATTTACCAAGAATATATTTCTATTATAGGGCTATTAACTCCAATATATAGAAGCTATAACATCTTCTTTATCACTTCCTATTTATAAAATTCTACCAACAACTTTTCACACTATTGCTCAAGCATTCTATTCCAAATTATACTTGGTTTACTCTAAATTGTGTATAGTTTATAGGTAATTTGAAGGTATTGAATTTAGACTCCAGAATGCTACAGATAAATATGCTCAAATCTCCCTATGTGATAGGAATGGGATATTTCTCTATATATTCATCTTGACTCTATTCCAAGGCCTCTTTCCTAGACCTTATAGGGATCTCTCAACCCTAATCTTGAGGCAAGTCACTAAGAACTTTTACCTCCTACTCAAGATCCATTCTATCAATCAGGTTCCTTCTTAATGCTCATTGAATCATCAAAGCTAAATTCTATTAACCTATGCCAACACACTCACCACACCTTGCAAGGTTTTTTTATTAATTCCTTGGGTTATTTCATGACATTCTTGAGGAGCTGAAGCCATCAAACATCTGTTCAAACATCAAACTCCTACAAACTAGGATTAGGCCTAGTGCTAGTTTGTAGCCCTAATCAAGCACAATTTCTGGATTCTTCCACAAAAACCCCAAAATACCCCCAAATATAAGTGTGGATTATGATACCCTTTCCAAAATATTAAATATTTTCAAGGTGTGGATTCTTGAAACCACCTGTACAACCCTTTAAAATGCTTAGTGATACTGTCCTTAAATGTAGGGCTAATTAGGTCTTATGTTGCATTTTCTCTCATTTATTTTTGAAATAAACTCCTCCACTGCTACCACTACTGTGAGATCTGTATTAACTCTCCCTTGCTACCATCCAACCTTTGGATTGTGTTTTCCAATCGAACCCTGCAAGTTTTTCACAATTGTCTCTCTTTCTTCCTTAGCCCAGCTATAGCCAATCTCGCCTAGGGAAAGAGTCCAAACTTTAGCGATAACTCTTCTCCTACAAAAAAAAAAAGGAAAATTATGTAAATTGGCTCCTCTTGCATTCTATCTAGGAACATTTTTCTCACCATGGATTCAAGAACCTTGAGGAGCCATTTTATATATACTGTCTAGAATTGGACCAGGAGACTGCAACTTCAAAGAAACAAAAAAAGATACTACAAAATGGAAACTATTAACAAAAATCCTTCGACACAAAGTCTCTAAAAAATTATAAGAATCTAAATACAATAGGAAAGATCAATATTCAATCCATTAACTTTCTCTGTTACTCAAAAATGCTCAAATACAGTTAATTACATAGTCTGCAACTTCTTATTAACTAAAAATTCAAACCACAAGACATCTAACCTCAAAATGATGGCTTGGGAGATCTAAAATAGTCTTCCCCTTTTCAAAACAACTGTTGTAACTGATCCATTTATCCATTTAGGACAAAATCAACTTTTTACGACATACTGAACAACTTTTAAAAGTTGCAAAGTTGCAAAATTGTTGCATGAGCAACTTTTTCCACATTTCTTGCAATTTTTACTTTCTCATGCTTCTAATGCCTTGGTTGGATTGAAAGAGGCCTAAAAACCACCTCTACATCACAAAAATAATCTAAAATCACTCTCCTAAGCAACTAGGGTGTCCATTCCACAATTTGACACATTTTCCTTCTTAGGTCAATACAATGAATGAATGAACAAAACACTTACCAAAAGAAACTTTAAAAATCGTAAAAAAATCCAAAATGTTCCTAAACCTTCCTAATTTACCTAAGAAACTAGGAAGGTTCACAACAAAAACAAAGAAGGGATTTTAACCCTAGGTGCTCTTGCACCATTCTCCTCTTAACAAGAGAAACCAAATTCCAGGTGATTGAACCAAGTCAGGGTTGATGCCCAGCTTATTGAACTTTGTCTCCTACATCCATGTAGCCTCTGAATCAGCTTAAGCTTTCTATTTGACCAGATGTTCCATGTAGGTCTTGGTTCTATTTTTCTTAGCAAATCTGGAATTCAGAATCTTCTCTTCCTTTGGCTTTGGAGTAACATGAATTTTAAGGGTCTTGAGTTCCTTTGTATCCTTAGAATAATTGGGATCTCTCTCTAGAATTGGTCCTTTGTATAAAATAAGGTCTGCAAAATTGAATACTGGAGATAATCCTATGTCTACAGGATGGTCAACTTTATAAGCGTTAGGCCCATACTTTTCCATAATTGTACAAGGACCTATCTTCCTTGTTTGAAACTTACTTGGAACACCTTTTTGTAGTCTTTCCTTACTTAGGTGCACCATCACCAGATCTCCAACTTTCAACTGAACATCCCTTTTCTTCTTATCCACCTTTTTCTTGGTGTGAGTTGTGCTCTCCACTAATGCCTTCTTCATAGCATCATGGGCCTCTTTCATGGATTGAGAAAAATTCTTAGCATATCCACTCTTGTATGCACTACTTCCAAGATCCTTGAGTTCACATATACCCCTGGGATTAATCCCATACACTTCTTCAAAGGGGCTCTTTCTAGTGGACCTATTAACTGTGTCATTGTATACAAATCATGCTTGAGAAATTAACTGATCCCATGATTTCCCATTTTCCTTAGTGATACATCTTCTAATATTTCCTAAGCTCCTTTTAACTACCTCAGTTTTCCCATCCATTTGTGGATGATATGCAAAGCTAAAAGAAAGACTTGTACCAAGATTCTACCATATATTTTTTCAAAAATTACTCAAAAACTTAGAGTCCCTATCTAACACAATACTTAGGGGTAATCCATGCATCCTTACTGTTTCCCTAAAAAAATATTTGATATATAACATGCATCATGGGTGGTCTTACATGGCACAAAGTGAGCCATCTTGCTAAACCTATCCATAATCACAAAAATATTGGTCATTCCCTGCTTGGTCTTAGGAAGTCCAACTACAAAATCCATACTAAAGCACTCCTAAGGTCTACTTGGGATTGGAAGGGGTTGATACAATCCTACATTGGAGGAAGTCCCTTTATCCTTTTGACAGAATATACAAGTCTCCACATATCTCTAGATATCCCTACTCATTTTTGGCCAATAATAGTATCTCTATACCAACACTAAGGTCTTATGCACACCAAAATGTCCACTCAATGAACCATTATGCTTCTCCTGCACTATGTTCTCCCTCATTGAACCTCCAGGTACACTTTTTCCTCCCTTAACCAAAAGAACTTATTGTAGGGTAAAATCAAAGTACTCACCATGAAAGTGGTTTTTAAATTCCTTACACACCTTGAATGTTGCCGATAATTCCTCATCATTTGGATATAGATCCATGAAACTTTCTATGCCAATTTCCCAAATGAATTTCTTACACTATGATAAATCCTGTACTCAATGCATCTGCCACCTTATTTTGAACCCCTTTCTTTTTCTTGATGGTGAAGGTATAGGATTGGATATACTCCACCCACTTCATACGCTTATGGTCTAGCTTATCTTTGGAATTCAGAAAACTTAAAGCCTAATTGTTAGTAAAAACTACAAATTCCTTAGGAAGGAGATAATGTCTCCACTTCCTTAGTGTTTTCTCCAATGCATATAGTTCTAAATCATATGATGATTGCATCAATAAGTTTTTCACTGTGAAAATCTACTGACTTTCCCTCTTGACTCAAAACTGCACCTATGGCAACATTACTAGCATCACATTCCACGGTAAAAACTTGTAAAAAATAGTAAGTGTCAGCATAGTTTTGGTGGCTATCCATTTCTTCAAAGTATCAAATCCCCTGTCAGCCTTCTCATTCCATTGGAATTTGGCTTTCATGCCTCCTTTTATTGTATCCAAAATAGGTGCACTAATTTCACTAAGCTATCTGATAAACTTCATATAGAACTGTGCTAGTCCATGGAAGATTCTTACCTTTGTGGCTGACTTTGGTGTAGGCCAATTCAAGATGGCTTCCACGTTTCTTGAGTCCATCTTCAAGTTTCCTTCTAATATAACAAAGCCCAACTATAACAACTACTGCTTCATGCTCTCACTCTTTTCTAGGTTGATTGTCAACTTTTCCTCATGTAGTCTTTGCATGACCATTTGCAGGAACTTAAGGTGGTCCTCCTTGGTTTTATTGAACACTAATATGTCATCTAGATACACCACAATCCACTTTCTAATGAATTCTTTCAACACTTCATTCATTATTCTTATAAATATGCTTGGGGCATTGGAAAACCTAAAAGGCATAACAAGCCACTCATAGGGTCCCTCTGTGGTCTTAAAAGCAGTTTTCCACCCACCCCCCCTTTAATTCTTATCTCATGGTACTGAATCTTAAGATCTATTTTGGAGAAATACTTAGCTCCCCCTAGACAGTCCATCAAATCTTCTATTCTGGGGATTTGGAATCTGTATATGATAGTTATCCTATTTATGGCCCTAGATTCTGTAAACAACCTCCATGTACCACCATTCTTTAGGGGCAAGCTAGTGGGAACAATACATGGACTTATGCTCTTTCTAATCAACTCTTGGTCAAGTAGCTCTTGAATTTTGTTAGCAATTTCTACATTTTGTTGTGGGGTCATTTTATAAGCATCTTTGTTTGGGAGTGAGGCTCCTGGGATGAAGTCAATCTAATGAATAATAAACCTCTTAGGTGGTAGGGTATCTAGTTGGCCATCACTGACTATGTCTTGGTATTGGTTTAACAACTCTTGGATTTCTAAAGGTAACTCTTCTTTATTACTCCCCTTCTCATCCTTAGGCTTTAAGAAAAAAGCAAAGCCCACTTCTTCTTCTTCCTCTAGTGTATTTAAGAATTTTTTTTCTCCTACCAAAATTATTTTAGGACCCCCTTCACTTCTCCTTCTTCCAAGATTGACTGTATCTTGAAATTCAATCCATATTTCTTAAAAGAATAGGATTTATTGGCTCCATCATGCATTGTAGCCCTGTCAAACTGCCAAGGCCTACCCAACAATAGATGGAAAGAATCCATGTGTAAGACATCACACAAAAACCTTTCCAGATACCTCCCTATGGCAAATTCTACCCAAGCATGCTCAGTGACCAACACATGTTTATCCTTATTCAACCAAGTAACTCTATAAGGGTTAGTATGAGGAATGTTTTCAATTTTAACTTTTCAATAGCTTCCATAGAAATTATGTTACCAGTAGAACCAAAATCTATGATAAATTTATAAACTTTACCTAGTACCTTGCATTTGACTCTAAAAAAGGATCTTCTTTGTCTTGAATCCTCCTTGATGATCTCTTTGAGGAGTGTTCTTTGGATCATCAAATTCTCCCCTATCTCTGAATCTAGGGCTACCTCTGCTCACTTGTTTCTAGAAGACTCTTCTTGCACATTATTGATTCTTTTCTCTCCTCCTTGTGAGGTATAACTCTTCTCAGGACACCTATAGGAAGGATGCCCATACTAATGGTAATTGTAGCACTTCATTGAAGAGAAATAAGATCCTCTCCCCTGGTTATTAGATCTGCCTCTTGAATTCTTATTTGAGCCTCTTCCTTTGCTATAACCACCCCTGTGTTATTGGATTCTCCTTGATTCTTAGTGAATTTAGACTCACTCTAAATTCTAGCCTCAAATTTCCTTCCACCAAACCTCCCCTCTGGTATTTACCATCTCTTCCTCTACCTCTACTTCTATTGCTTGAATCATGTTTCTTTTTGAGCTTCTCTTCTACCTTGAGAGCTAACTGATAACATTGATGTATAGTCTTGGGGCTTAAGAGGCTAACTTCCTCTTGGATATTCCACTAGAGACCATTCATATACCCAGCTACTTTTAGGCTCTCTTCCTCCATTACATGTGACCTTAGGAATAACTTATAAAACTCTTATGTGTAGGCACTGACTTCTAAGTCTTTCTGTCTCAAACTCTATCTTTTCTTGTGCAAATGCACCTCATAATAATTAGGAAGATAAGTTTCTCTAATTTTGGCCACCATGCCTTTCAAACTAGTTATAGGGTCATTCCTTTATTGGATCCTTTCATCTTGGAAAAACTTCCACCAAGTGAGAGCAGTCCCTCTCAATCTTGTCTTGGCTATTCTAACTTTTTGAGCCTTTGTCACATTATCACATTCAAGGTGATTTTCAAGTCCTTCTACCAACTCCATGACTACTTCTAGTTCCATCTTTCCATTGAATAGAGACACACCTTCCAAGGAATTACCACTCATAGATTTTAAAGCTTTCAATAATGGCTCTTCTTGAAGCACAAGATATGGATTTGGTATTATGTCTTCCTTAGCCACTAACTTACCCTTTCCTTCATTTTCTCTCATAAGTTCATTAACTACTACAGTCCTAAGCTGCACTTCTAACTTAGTTTCCATGTCAACCAGTTGTTCCTTTAGGAGTCTATTCTCCTCTTTCTATTATTCTACATCCTTTTCTAGCTCAACATTAGTCACCATCTTGGATCAATCTACTAATTATGGCGAAGATAGCATCCAAACAAGGGTATGTACACAAAGTTGTGTGTCATAAAGGTGGACAAATTTTTTAAAAAATTTCAAATTTCATATAACCCGATCAAGTTACTGGAAATTTGAAATTGTACTAGGCATGGTAACCAAGCCTATAAAATATTATTAAAAAACTCTATCTTTCTAAAAACCCGATCGAGTTCTGAGATGTTTCTAATAACCCAATCGAGTTATTAGAAACATAATATATTTTGGAAAGCCCATGGCTTAGGCCATTTCTAACACCTAAACTATGGAGCAGTAGAGTGAAGGAGGGAAAAAAACATCAAAACCCGATTGTTCTTTGAAGAAAACAACATTTCTTCAATAATTCCACATTTTCAAGCAATGGCACCCCGTAACAAAGGTATATTTTATTGTTTTTATAGTTTTTATAGTTTTTTTTTTCCATTTGTAATCAAATTAGGTTATGATATTGATTTTTTGTTTTCTTTTATTAATTTCATATCAAATTCATCAAAAAACCCAAGAAGAGGAAAAATAAATGAAAGGCCACCCCCTGTAAACCCTCCTCAAAATTCTCCTTGTCCACCACCATCGCCACCCATAAACCCTCCTCAAAATTCTCCTCATCCACAACCATCACCACCCATAGACCCTCCACATGTTCCATTAGATCATGTAAATATAACACAAGAGGACCTCGTGCAATGCCATAACCAAAATAGTTCACAAATTAATATATTAGTCAATACGTTGAAGGCTTCTACTCTTCATCATCACTCTACCCTCACCACTACATTAGAACAAATGTCTAATAGTGCAAATGAGGTGCCTCAATAGGTGAAAAAATAGGGTTCATCAAGGGATAGATTTCATACATATTATGATAATGGTTTATCATATGAGGATGTGAAATAAAATCCATACAAAAATGTGACATATGTGCCCTTTTTACCGATCTTATTATTAGCACCTCCCTGGAAGATAATACAAAATAGTTTCCTATACATTGGTGTGCTCATAGGGGATGAAATTATCTTTTTGGGATAGGTGGTACATGGTATTTTACCAACCACCTTGTAATAATAATGAGGTGCCTTTATATTTTTTGAGGAGGCTATACTGTGAGTTTATCCTCAGGGAGAATTTGAACTACTTTGACTTTCGTGAGTTACACGATAGAGGGAGAGGCTCTGCAAAGGATAGACCTCAGCCAAGTAGGATTACCCAAACACAAGATAGGAGGCATACTATGAGAAAACCCCTCATTCATGTTGTGGTCCCAGTAGTGGTGAAGGACTCTATGGATATACAGACTCTTCATGCAGCTGCATCATTGCCTAATGTCATTATCCAGCATGATACTCAGTCAATTGGAGGAGAGGATAGATCAGTGCCTATGCCACATCCATCTTCATCAGATGCACTATTAGGATCATCCCATCCCATGCCATATCCATCATCATCAGATGCACCATTAGGATCATCTCATCTCGTGCCTGCCCCATTATCATCAGATACAATTGTAGGGTAAGCCCAGCCCATTGAGCATATCTGCATCAATTCTAATGGTATATGTGATGGGGTGGATAGTCAGGTGAGTGCGGATGGTTTGACATCCCATTCATGTGTACATTATGGGAGAAGATGTTAGGAATCCACTACTGAGTATATGGTCCTTGCAAATGATCTGTTGTCAATGGTGTATGGTATAGAGCCAACACAGGTTTGTTTAAATTAGTGTTTTGACATGTTATTTAAATTAATTACCTAAATCTATTCAAAGTAAATAAATTTTTATGTAAAGAAGAATCTAAATTGATACATGAATAATATGCATTGCAGGGTGTAGCTAGTGGTACGAGCACACCAAGGAGTGCTTATTCTAGTAGATGTGGATGGGTAGCTTGAACACCTGAGGTAATGTTATATAAATATTCATAAAATAGAATAATATGTTGTTTTCAAAATATCATATCTTAATTTTTATGGGGTAACTTAGTGTGGTCAAAGAATTAGTGTATGTTTTTTTCTATTTCTTTATGGTCAAATAATTTGTTCTAATGTATTTCAACTCAAGGAATTCATTAAAGGATGGTACTCCCTCAAGGTATTAGGTTGAATGCAAAGGCTTCAACAGAGATCCTTGGCTTTTGGTAACATAGACATCATACTTTTGAACAAGTTCACTTCCTTGTCTAGCCATCATGACTCAAATTGATTGGAACTTCCGCCCTCCATCCTTGGACTCAATTCAACCAATGTTGAACTTATACATAGACTCATACTTTAACCAATCACTTATCATCTTTTGAATCAACCTTGAACATCATCTGGAACATCAAACCATCATTCTTTAACCCTTATTTCTTGTTCAAAATCATGAATACAATCTCTGATTGGTCACTGATTGTGAATGTCCTCAATCATTCAACACACATCCATTGCCTTCTAAAGACTCCCAACATATAACTTCTACCACACCCCAAGAACCCCTCAACTTATCACAAAGTCCTTGTCTTATTGCTCAAAGCACATTCACTTGCTAGCTTAGTAAACTCTACTCTATGGAATTTCACTATCGTAGTCGGAGAGTTCCCATATACTAGTCTATATCTTCACCATAGAGAAGAACCCCTCTACACCCTAGGTTCATAAGAACCCCAAATATTTTCATCATTTCCCATACCACCTACTCTCAACCTAAAAAAACTCCAAATCCCCCCATACTAAGGGTAAACACACTAAAACATACTCACTGCCAGGCTACAACAATCCTATTACCTACTGCAAAAGTGGTCCTAACCACTAACCTCCACAAATACAATCTAGACCATCCTTCTCTAACAGTGACTACAAATTTGTTAAAGAATAGCCTTGAGTGTGAAAGAAGAGAAATGTTTTATATTGTAATAATGGTTCATAATTTTTTTTTATAAACTTCTGATAATGGAGTTGTGGAGCATAAGAGTTTGTGGAATTCAAGTGAATCATAATCTTGATTGTAAAATATTGCTTATATATTTATTTGGTGTTTTATAGGGCTTGTCAGGGGCTCAGATTTTAGAGATTGATGATGTCACCCTTCTGCCACTGACTTTGGCTTACAGAGCTATGTGGTATCATATTTTGCACAACTCTTGTTTAAAGTTTTAATTGAACACATGCAGTATCATATTATTTCTCTTATGTTAATTTTGTTTTTGTTACCCTACCCCACCAAGCTCGAGGTCATTAGGAAAGAGGAAGAAATCAGCAGGGAGATTGAAACAAAAAAAGGTAATTAAGCCCAATTTAAGTATATTTGTTGAAAGGTATTATGAACATTTAAATGTAGTCTATATTGATGAATGCACTTGACTTGTTTATTGTATACATGTAAAACCAATTGAGTTTTAGTGAACTAATGAATGCACTAGAAACTTTTGATGTTTAGGACAGGGAGGAGGTAACATGTTTTCATATTTTCTTTCAATCACATTCTTGTTTGTTCAAAATATTTTAGAAATCATGTTCCTCTGTTATAAGTACGTCATTTTCTATGAATTTTTATACATGAATTGGTCATAGTTGCCTCAAATGAGCGAATCCTCATATGAGTATTGTTAGTATACAGTTTTTCCCTCTTCTCAAATTTAATCTCAGACTCTTTTAAGGAGAAAGGAAGAAGAATTAAAACTCAATACTAACAAATGAGTTTATCAGAGTAAACTCTCTACAAATTATAAGGCACAACTACCTTCAAAAAAATATTTTCAATATGGTTTTATTGAACATAGAAAAGTAACATTATGTGTGCTTTTCACCAGAAAACACTTAAGGAAAACATTCAGTCCATCAACATGAAAAGAATGTGCAAGTTTTGAGAAAATCCTCTATTTTTTTGTTTCAATATCAACCTTCAAATTTTATGAATATAAACTTGAATAACAATTTACTCTGTCACTTCTAAGCACATAATCCATTCATATCACAGTTAAGCTTTATCCAACACATCTCATCTTCATAAGAAAATAAATCAGCTAAGACAAACAGTAGTATTTATCATTTCAAAAGCTTAGACATATACGTAACAACATAGGATATATTTCATATATTCTGTAATACCAGTTTTCCGAACACTTTGAAGTTAAGTTTTTTAGAAAATAGTTTCTATCCAACTTAGAGCTGAACCCTTAAACAATTAAAAGTTTTCCATAAATAGCCACGCAGGGCTGCAACAACTAACTTGGTAAAAAAAGTCTTTCTTGAAAAGTAAAAGATCTCTAGATCCCCTAACTATCTTAAGCATTAAGCTATAAAAATTGGACTGGCAGCAAAAATGCCTCTGAGAGGCTACCAAGTGTTCTAGGTGGTTAAGTAGTTGAGGTCACTGCAAGACGCGCTACATTCCAATCTTCATATGCGGCTGTAAATGTGGATATTACTAGTTGATGTGGCAAACCAACAAAACTGATCCTCTGTTTCCAGACTTCTTTTTCTCTTTTGATCTCAGCTACCTTTTCTTTATGCATAACCAAATGACCTTGCTGAAGGATCATCATTGATTCAATCCATGTGACTTTCATAAAATGCTCATCTTTAGGTGCCTTTAACCTCTTGAGCTCGTCAAACTAGGTGTTCACATCCTTGATTATCTGTTCAACTAACTTATCTGCCCCTTCATGGTTTTCCTGGCACCGTTCATCAATCCATTTTATATCATTAGAAATGATCTCCTTAATAGTTCCCAGCCCCTTCATGAGATCCTTTACTTTAGAAATTCCCATAGCCACAACTTCATTTCTCCATTCTATGCATTCCTTTATAACATAAAGAACTTTATCATCCAGCCCTGACACTGACCTCTCTGTGAGAAAATTCTGAAAATCATACTCCTCAACTTCTTTGATCCACTGGAGTTCTTTGGTCCAGGTTGTCTTTGCGAGCTCCCACTCTTTAATGTTGGCCTCTATTTTCTTTACCAGGTGATTTCCTTCATTATGGGTCTGATCCAGATGACTAAATTTCTTTCCAACCTCTGATTTTATACACTCAACCCAATCATCAAATGCTTTACTCACCGCCTTGCTTCTTTGAATTTGGTCAAGAAATCATTGATTATCAGGGGATTTCATATCAATGGAGGAAGGCATTTCATTCAGAGGAAACGGTTTAGGATTTTGGATGGCATTGATGTATTGGACCATACTCTTCATAGCCTCTTTCATTTCTTGTTTATCTTTGGCATCTTTCCAGATTCTATTGGCAATTTTCTTGTTTGACACCTCAAAAAATCTCATATCAGCGGCTCTAGTGTCTCTTCCTAAATCCACTTTAGATATCTGAAAGTCTTGTACTGAATCTTCTCCTTTAGCATTGTCTTCTTTAGGTTTTGCAATTTCTGCTATCCAGTGACCACTGTTTTCATCGAAATCAATTTTGGTTTCCATCTTCAATTTTTTAACTTTAGAATATTTTCCCAGGCACCTGCTTACTACATCATCAATGGGTACTGACAAAGGAACTAAAATTTCTTTTCTTGGCTACTGGGGTCTCCAACCATGGTGGGGCAGTAGAATATTTCTTTTGAGTATCATAGTTACTCAAAAGAGCTAATGAGTCTTTCAGAATGTCTTTTGTTTCCTTCTGAATATGATGAGCACTTGCCATCTTAGGTACACTGTGGTCTTCAATTGTGATCGCCTTTGGATTTGGTTTTGATGAATCTAAGTCCATGAAGATGCTAGGAGTAGCTTTCTACCTTTGAACCCTCTCTTTTACTCTTTGACTTGATTTGATCAACCGATCTTTGGGTTCAGCTTGATCTTGAACTTAAACTTGAACTTGGGAAGAAATTGGTTCAAGTTCGGGTTCAACTTCAAGTTTAACTTTTCCTGCACAGGATTGATCAACACTTAAGTTAGTTAAAACAGAAGTTTTCTTCTTCATTGTGCTTCTTTTTTTGTTTTTTTTCATTTTTTTGGCTAACTATAAAGGGGCAACAAAAGCTCTTTTCTTTAACAACCATGCTTTCATTCTCTCAATCACTCCTTTCATTCTTATATATATATCATCTTCTTTTGGTACTGTCCAATCTAGTTCAAGGATAGGGAGGGTCTCGACCTTCTCTGAGTATTGAGAGTCTAAGACATCGATTTCACTGTCTTCCTCTACCCCATCTATATCCATATCCAACCTAAAGGTGGTGATTTTATTCAAAGTGAAATAGGACCACAGTCTTTTCCTTACCTCCAGTTCATCAGAATAGTTGGCCCAAAAATCTTCCAATTCAGGGATGTGCATGAACGTTTCTGGGATGTTGAGATTTGCTCTTGCAAAGCCTCTATAGTCAAAATTGACCTTGGGAGTATAAGTCTGTAAATAGAGGGTATCCAATTCTTCCTTTATAGACATAGCATCTTGGAGACTTTTGCACCTATAATACCCTAATTCAATAGGGAAAAGACTACCTGAAGTTTTCTTTGAGGTCCCAGATTTTTGTTCAACCAGAACAAGATGTCTACATAGCTCCATTAAGACTATATCATCCAAACAAAATCTAGGAAGCCGCAGAGATTCCTCATCAAATGCTCCAACCCTAAGGTATGTAAATCTTGGAAACTGTATGAAATAACGGCCATAAATATTGATCACCTATTTAGCTTCTTTAGAAAGCCTGCAATTTTCTTTTCCCCGCAACTCATAAACTAACTTTCCTGAAAATCTGTCATTTACTATTTTGAACAGAATGGAGAAATTTTCTTTCTGTAAGCATGTGAATTAATCATATATTTTCATATCACGTGTCCATACTTCATGAGGTAATCCCTCTCAAGCCCTACAACATGCTAAGACATAAACAGGGTAGGAAGACATATAAAATGTTGTCAAATTTGTCACATTTAAGAGATTTCTGTGGAGTTCCTCTGCTATTAGGTCAGCCCAGTCTATAAACTTATCTCCTTCTATAATCTTCTGGATAAAGCAGTACATCCAGTTTTCCTAATGAAATGCATGAGGATTCCCTTTCACCTTGTTTAGAGGAAGAACCATATTGGCAATGTCTTTTTGAAAGTGTTCAATTGTCAGAGGCTTTGGTAACTTGGATCCTCCTTTCTCTGGTTTCACAAGCCATGCCTAGGATATAGAGGAACTATATTTATTCTTATCTATCTTGTACACATGATCTGCTTCTACATAAGTCCATGGTTCATATGGCTCGTTACTTAGAATTTGCAGGGCCACCATTAACATCTCTCGACTGATTTTGACCAAGATTTCTCTTGACACATCCTTAATACATCTGTTCTTGGCATCATACTTATTGGTGCACTCCGACACCAGTTTAGGGCAAATTAGGGCTAGAGGAAATGTAGCATCTTCTAAAATTCTGCTTCCTACTAGCTTCCAGGAAAAAGAACCCTCAGAAGCATTTCAAACTCTATTGCAGAGCTCCCCTAAGTTTACATTCAACAAGAAGGTGTTCCCTATATCTGGAAGAGAAACTAACAGGTGGGTTCTAATCTCTTCTTTAGGAAGTTTCAGATGGAACAACGACATCTCACCAATATGAAGAGAAAATACTTACAACACAGAAAGAGCCTCTGAAAATTGAAAACTGCAAAGGGGAAGATTAACTCACCAATTTCTTGCGCTGCTGTTTTCTGTAAATTCCTCACCACCAATTCCGTTGCTCCTTCTCTAGATGAAATAATTAACAAGAAAGCCTTAATTATTTCTCATTTATTCACGAATGCCTTATAAGATCCCTAATAAATCTTCAGAGCATGCTCATAATGAATGCTTTTAATGGAAGAGTGATTGATTTAACATGTCTAGGCACTCTTATTTAGTCCACCCGATATTTTGGCACGAATATCTCAACTCCCAAGGAAAATCTCTAACAACCAAATCTATATATTAATGACTCCCTTTACCTCATGCCTCTGACTATCATTTCCAATTCTCATATGTATGAACCATCTGGCTGAGTGTGACAATATTTGTATGACAGCTTCCAAAACTTAATAAATACTTGGAGAATTGCAAAAAAGAAATTTCCTTTTTGCAAGAGAAGACAAACTTGCCAAATTCTCTGTGTACAAACTATTATATTATGAACGTGAAATTGAACTTGAACTAACTTAAGGTTTAGCACTAGGTTCAAGTTTAGGTTCATCTTTGAGACCAACATAATCTTGAAGGGTAGACAGAAATGGGTAATTGGTTGAACTTGAACTTGAACCAACCTAACATAATTCAACTTCAACTTCAGCTTCAACTTCAACTCCAGGCCTTTTACTGACCAAGACTAAAAAAATGAAGGCTGGGAAAAGAACAAAGGTAAAAAATAGCTCTAACTAGGGACCAGGACTGTTCAGGACTAAGGAATGAATCTAGAAACTCAATTTGACAAGAAAATTTAAACCTAAGAAAGCCGGGCTGACTCACCACAACAAAACTTCTACTCCTACCAACACAAGCCAAAACTTATATACAAGCAAGGAAAAGAAAAAAATTACAGCTAGTAAAGCTTTAGATCCTGCCCATTATAAGATAGGGGTAGTTCATCTCCATCAATATATTTCAGCTTGAACACATTCAGACCCAGAGCTTGAGAGATCTTGAATGGACCCTTCCAGAGAGACTCGAACTTACCATGTCCTCCTCTTGGCTCTTGGTGCTTATCCCAGAGAAGGATCTTGTCTCCCACCATAAATTTCCTTGGCCTAGCATGATGGTTGAAAATCTCCTTCACCTTCAACTTATGACTGGTGATGTGATCTACTAACTTTGCCCTCTCTTCTTCTATTTTTGATAGATACAGAATCCTTTTCTCCAGTGAATTTTGGAAAATTTCATTCTCCATGCACCTTTGTAACTTAGCAGAGGCTAATTCTAATGGGAGTGACAGTTGTGCTTCAACTCCAAAGACTAATTCAAATGGTGTCATACCAATAGCTCTCTTAGGAGAAGTTCTATCTGCCCATAATGCCTCGTATAATCTTTTGTGGCAGTCTTTTCCCTTCTCATCTACCAGTTTCTTCATGATATTAATCAGGTTCTTGTTTGTAGATTCTGCCTGACCCTTTCCTTGTGGAAAATAATCTAAAGAGTGCGATAAATTTATGCCATGGTCATAGCAGAAGATTTGAATCTCTCAAGAAGAGAAATTCTTAGCATTATTAGCCACTATCTTCAGGGGAACCCCAAATCTAGTGATGATATTTTCTTTTAAGAATCTGCAGACTATCTCAGAAGTGGTTAATTTTACTAGTATTGCTTCCACCCACTTGGTAAAGTAATTAGTCACTGTCAAGATATGTGTGTATCTACCACTAGAAGTTGGGTTGATGGGACCAATAAAGTCTAACCCCCACTTTTTGAAAGGTTCTTCAATAACCACAGGTCTTAGCGGTAGAGCGGCCAACTGAGGTTTTCCTGAAAAAAGTTTACACTTCTCACAATTTTCCACCCATTTGTATGCATCTTTGAACATTCCAGGCCAATAGTAACAATTTCTTAGGATCTTAAAATCTGTCACAGAAGAACAATAGTTCCCCCCGCATGCTTCATTGTGAAACGATTGCAATAACTTCTGCTGCTATTCTTTGTCAACACATCGCAAAAACATTCCATCCAATCCCCTCTTATATAGAACATTCCCTACCATGACATATTTTTCTTCCTTTAACCTCAAATTTCTTCTCTCTTTAGCTGATAGGTGTTCTGGAGGTTCTCCGTAGGTTAAAAAGAAGGCTACGTCAGAAAACAATGAGTCATTTATCGCTACAAATAAGCAATTGGGTAAACTCTGTTCTTCTTGATTTTCAGGCATCAGCTTACACAGGCCCTGTCCTCTCACCAAATTCATGGGCTTAATCTCCAAATCAAACTCCTGCACTTTTGCAACCCAGCTAGCCCTATTATTTACCGCAACTTCTTGTTGAGTAAGAATAGTCCTGACGGTGGAATTCAGAACAAAGACCACAGAATGTGAATGCAGTATATAGTATCAGAATTGCTTAACTACCTTTACTATGGCAAACGCCTATTTCTCTATTTGTGATTATCGTAACTCATGTTTCTTGAGTGGCATGCTCATGAAGGAGAGACGTACTTCTTCACCATTCTCATTGTTTTGTAATAGCACTCCAGACATTGTGTGTTCTGATGCATAACATTAGATAATAAAGTCTTTTTTGAAATCTAGGTGTATCAATGTCAGAGCATTGGCTATGGCTTCTTTAATCTTGCCAAATGATTTGATAGCTAGTTCATCCCATTTGAAATTTTGCTTCTCGCTTAATAAGTCCACCATCAGTTTTGATGTCTCAGCAAAATTAGGTACAAACTTCCTCAAGAAGTTAACTTGACTGAAGAAAGATTTAACCCCTTTCTGATTAATAGGTAGACACAGCTATTGAATAGCTTTGACTCTTTCTAGATTGATTTTAATACCTTCTTTTGAAACCAAATGACCCAGTAACTTATCTTTTGTGACACAGAAGATTGATTTCTTCGGATTCAGAGAAACACCATGATCCCTGCACCTTTGCAAAACTTCTTTCAGGTCCTTTAAGTGCTTCTTACGCCTTCATGAGAAAACTTTCATGTCATCTAAGTAGATGGTGATGGTCTTGTTTAACAAATGACCAAAAGTGGAATTCATGGCCCTCTAAAATGTGGCTCCAACATTAATTAAGCTTAAAGGCATTCTTTTGTAGGTGAATGTGCCCCAAGGCATGGTGAAGGTCATCTTGTGCTGGTCTTCCTCTACAACACTGATTTTGTCATGCCCCGCAAGGGAACCGGGGAAGAGAACAGAGATTTTTTTTTTTGAAAAGAAAACCTAAGTAAAAATTCATGAAAATTTTTAAACTTTTAAAAGAGTTATGTGAACAATACTTTAAACT
>MU224087.1:303956-358915 GCA_018584345.1 Thuja plicata
AATTTAAATAACAATCTCTCCTATCAAACAGTCTCTCTAACTCCACCAATCCTTTGGGTATAGAATTTCCTTTGAGTTGAATCACATCCTCTGAAACATCAGATTTCTTTCCTGGGCAGAACTCATGGCAGTCAAAATCCAACCCTTCATAATAGTTGTTTGAAAACTTATCCAAACCTTGTAGAAATTCATTTATTTGAGCATCATCTCTAAACACCTGCCAGTAACGGGCATTATCAGGAACACTAGGCCTATGAATGACTTCAATGGAATAACGATCTTTTGTAAAATCTAGGTGTGGTATGAGCAATGATCCTGACCCTGCAAGGGCATCAGATCTCGAGTTATATTCTCTAGGAATTTCTTCAATTGAGAAAGATTTGAACCACTTGAGTTCATCCCACACTCTATTTCTGTAGTGCCTCAGTCTCTCATTATTTACTGAAAACATGTTTTTGACTTGTTTGACAATAAGTTATACATCACCGCGTGCCTTTAAAAGTTTAATCCCCTTCTTCTTGGCTTCTTCTAGACCTAACAGTATGGCTTCATATTCTGCCGTATTGTTGGTATTGTCAAACACAAGCTTAAATGAGAAAGGGAATTTGAGTCCAGCAGGGGAAATGAGGACTACTCCAGCCCCTGAACCTATAGAAGAGAAACTGCCATCGAACTCAAGGGTCCAAAGGCCATCTTCATCTGTAACCACTGACTTTGGGACATCACCCCCTGATAAGATAACATAATTAGCAAACTCAGATTCTTGAAACAAGATTTGGGACTTAGGGTCTTCTGAGGCAAAAACTCTGTATTTGGATTTGGGTTCTAGAAGAAGAGTGACTCATTTATTTCCTATAGGAACTGTGGCCTGAGACCAATCTAACTTTATTTCACCACCGAGATCCCTACAAAAGGTCTGACAAAGAAGCATACCGTAGCTGGCTAGAATATCAGCTACGAGAATGGTTAATTTCAATCTCTTATCTAGGAAGGCCGCTAGAGTGACCTTGGCATCTTTAATTTGACCTAGGAGTGGGACTTGTTTACCATCCATAGAGTAGCAACGCCCAAAGGTATTGGTCATGGGGAGATCCAATGCTTTGGCCACAGACGCAGGCATAATATTATCTGATGCCCCTGAATCAATGATACAGTTGTTTAATTTGAAACCATGAATAAATAGGGACACATAAAAAGGTTCAGGTTTCAAGCCACTAGAAATAGTAAGAATAGGTTCCTTGACAGGTTTTTGCTCAACTGTCTCTTCTTTCTTTGGAGACTTTCCTTTGAAGCATGCATTGCTTGTCTTTTGGTCTCTAGATTTAGCAGGGGAACCTTTGACATAAGTAACCAATTTATATAACTCCTGGGGATTCATTTTTAGATATTCTACAGCTGAGATTTGTACTTTTGAAGTATTACAAAAATTGACTATATTAAAAGCGGAATCAAAATCAGACCTTTTCATGACTTGTTCTTCTGAACTGTTTGCTTTCAGAATCTTTGGGTGGTTATTGACTTTCCCGTCACTACCTTTAGCTGTTGCACTCACCCAATTACCCACTTTTCCTCCATGCTGGTTTCTAGTCAAAATTGAGCAAGAGATATCCTCTAAAGTTACCAATATGTCTCCCCCCCTTTTAGAGTTTGATTCATATTCAAGGTAAAAAAATTCAGAGTCGCCAGGAACTTTAGAGGATATGTCTTCAATATTCACCTTAGCTGCAGCTTCTTTCTCAACTTCAAGATGTATGTGCCTTATATTTTTAGGGCATGAAATTCCCTCATGTTCATTTGTAAGATGGAAAATACACATATTGCTTTTATTTGGCAGAGGTTCAATTTGCAATCTCTGTTGAGCAGGAGGCAAATTAAACTACTCTCCAGGGGCTGAGGACCCCTGAATTGGATATTTCCACGGGATATCTTGGTAAGGGATGGTAGTTTTAGGTAATTTTTGCTTGATGGTTATCAAGTCATTCATCAATCTTTGAATCATAGGATCTGATGATGAAGAAGTAGAAGGTTGATAAATGGATGCCTGAACATCTTTTCTCCATTTACCACTTGTAATGAGATCATCTTCTAGTTCAATAGCCAGAGTCTGGGTAGCTGTTAAGGTGGCTGGTCTAGCTCTTTTTAAAGGAAATGCGACATCGGGTGGCATAGAATTTAAGAAAAAACCTTTTTAATTTTCATCATTGGGTCTACTTGCAGCTGGATTCACTTGGATTCCTTTGTTGAATCTTGCTACAAACTCCCTCATGGGTACTTGAATCTCCTTCTACATTTGAATTAATTGAATCAGAAGTGTATTTGCATCATCAGCCGATTTGAACCTTGTCTCAAATTCCATTTTCATTATATCCCAGTATGTAATGGAGGCATGTGGTAAACTATGGAACCACTCAGCTGCAACCTCTGTTAAGGTCAAGACAAAAAGCCTGACAGCCACATCTGGAGTGCCCACTGCTAAAAATCCACATGATGTATTAAAAGCATTCAGATGATCCTCAAGGGTTTTCTTTCCATCACCTCCAAATTTGGGTAGGATATCATGACCTTTAGGTAGATTTCCCAGATTTTCTCTTAAGCTTAAAGGTCCTATGGCTGCACTAGAGGGTTGATTGTGTGCCATGGGAGGCAAGATAAAATTCAATGGTTGTAAATTTATGTAAGTGGGGGCTATGGTTCATGGTGAGACCAAGGAACTAAAATTGATTAAAGGAGGAGACTCAGTGGGAGAAGAGGGCCTACTAGTAGTTTTATAACGTCTTCACCTAGAAGGAGTTTGGGGTTTAAAATTGAGTTTCGCTAAATCTTCAAAATCAGAATCTACAAGCCCTTCTACCCTATCTCCTCTTGTGAATCTTTTATCAGCCAGCTTACTGAGTTTGAACTGACACAGATAAAATCAACTATTCTTACGGCCTTCGGACTGCCCTGTCCACTACAGTAGCCTCTTGAGCTATAGGCAAACCTCTGAGCCACTCCCCGATTTCTTCTTCTTCTTCAAGGGTTAACCTTACTTGATGGTATTGTTGATTTTTTTTTCTCAAATTCCAAGCTATTTCATTAAGGTCTGCGATTATGTCCTCTTGAGTATCATAAAAATTGAGGTTTGGTTGTAAAACCGAAAGAATTTCTTGTTAACCAGAGGTAACTTCAGCGGGCAACACCATAGTTGATCATTGAATGCAAAAACACCCGATCTATCCTTAAAGATCCCTAGAAAAGTCGCCAAAAAATATTAGTATATAGTTTTTCCCTCTTCTCAAATTTAATCTCAGACTCTTTTAAGGAGAAAGGAAGAAGATTTAAAACTCAATACTAACAAATGAGTTTATCAAAGTAAAGTCTCTGCAAATTATAAGGCGCAACTACCTTCAAAAAAATATTTTCAATATGGTTTTATTGAACATAGCAAAGTAACATTATGTGTGATTTTCACCAGAAAACACTTAAGGAAAACATTCAGTCCATCAACATGAAAAGAATGTGCAAGTTTTGAGAAAATCCTCTATTTTTTTGTTTCAATATCAACCTTCAAATTTTATGAATCTAAACTTGAATAACAATTTACTCTGTCACTTCTAAGCACAGAATCCATTCATATCACAGTTAAGCTTTATCCAACACAACTCGTCTTCATAAGAAAATAAATTAGATAAGACAAACAGTAGTATTTATCATTTCAAAAGCTTAAACATATACGTAACACCATAGGATATTTCATATATTCTGTAATACTAGTTTTCTGAACACTTTGAAGTTAAGTTTTTTAGAAAATAGTTTCTATCCAAGTCAGAGCTGAACCCTTAAACAATTAAAAGTTTTCCATAAATAGCTACACAGGGCTGCAAAACATAACTTGGTAAAAAAAGTCTTTCTTGAAAAGTAAAATATCTCTAGATTCCCTAGCTATCTTAAGCATTACGCTATAAAAACTGGACTGGTAGCAAAAACCCCTCTGAGAGGCTGCCATGTGTTCCAGGTGGTTAAGTAGTTGAGGTCACTGCAAGACGTGCTCCATTCCGATCTTCATATGCGGCTGTAAACATGGATATTACCCGTTGATGTGGTAAACCAATAAAACTGATCCTCTATTTCCAAACTTCTTTTTCTCTTTTGATCTCGGCTACCTTTTCTTTGTGCATAACCAAATGACCTTGTTGAAGGATCATCATTGATTCTATCCGTGTGACTTTCATAAAATGCTCGTCTGTAGGTGCCTTCATCCTCTTGAGCTCATCAAACCAAGTGTTCACATCCTTGATTATCTGTTCAACTGACTTATCTGCCTCTTCATGGTTTTCTTGGCACCGTTCATCAATCCATTTTATATCATTAGAAATGATCTCCTTAATAGTTCCCAACCCCTTCATGAGATCCTTTACTTTAGAAATTCTCGTAGCCACAACTTCATTTATCCATTCTATGCATTCCTTTATAACATAAAGAACTTTATCATCCAGCCCTGACACTGACCTCTCCGTGAGAAACTTCTGCAAATCGTACTCCTCAACTTCTTCGATCCAATGGAGTTCTTTGGTCCAAGTTGTCTTTTCGAGCTCCCACTCTTTAATGTTGGCCTCTATTTTCTTTACTAGGTGATTTCCTTCATTATGGGTCTGATCCAGATGACTTAATTGCTTGCCAACCTCTGATTTTACACGTTCAACCCAATCATTGAATGCTTTACTCACCGCCTTGCTTCTTTGAATTTGGTCAAGAAATCATTGATTACCAAGGGATTTCCTATCAATGGAGGTAGGCATTTAATTCAGAGGAAAAGGTTTAGGATGTTGGATGGCATTGATGTATTGGGCCATACTCTTCATAGCCTCTTTCATTTCTTGTTTATCTTTGGCATCTTTCCAGACTCTATTGGCAATTTTCTTGTTTGACACCTCAAAAAATCTCATATCAGCGGCTCTGGTGTCTCTTCATAAATCCACTTTGGATATCTGAAAGTCTTGGACTGAAGCTTCTCCTTCAACATTGTCTTCTTTAGGCTTTGCAATTTCTACTATCCAGTGACCACTGTTTTCATCGAAATCAATTTTGGATTCCATCTTCATTTGTTTAACTTTAGAAGATTTTCCCAGGCACCTGCTTACTACATCATCAATGGGTACTGACAAAGGAACTACATTTATTTTGTTGGCTACCGAGGTCTCCAGCCATGGTGGGGCAGTAGAATATTTATTTTGAGTATCATAGTTACTCAAAAGAGCTAATGAGTCTTTCAGAATGTCTTCTATTTCCTCCTGAATATGCTAAGCATCTGCCATCTCAGGTACACTGTGGTCTTCAATTGTGATCGCCTTTGGATCTAGATCTAATGAATCTAACTCCACAAAGATGTTGGGAGTAGCTTTCTACCTCTGAACCCTCTCTTTCACTCTTTGACTTCATCTGATCAACCAAACTTCAGGTTCAGCTCGATCTTGAACTTTAACTTTAACTTGGGAAGAAATTGGTTCAAGTTCGGGTTCAACGTCAAGTTTAACTTTTCCTACACAAGATTGATCAACACTTAAGTTAGTTAAAAAAGAAGTTTTATTCTTCATTGTGCTCCTTTTTTTGTTTATTTTTTATTTTTATGGCTGACTGTAAAGGGGAAACAGAAACTCTTTTCTTTAACAACCATGCTTTCATTCTCTCGATCACTCCTTTCATTCTTATATATATCATCTTCTTCTATTACTATCCAATCTAGTTCAGGGATAGGGAGGGTCTCGACCTTCTCTAAGTATTGAGAGTGTAAGACATCAATTTCACTATCTTACTCTACCCCATCTATATCCATATCCAGCCTGAAGTTGGTGATTTGCTTCAATGTGAAATAGGACCATAGTCTTTTCCTTACCTCCAGTTCATCAGAATAGTTAGCCCAAAAATCCTCTAATTTAGGGATGTGCATGAACATTTCTGGGACGTTGAGATTTTCTCCTGCAAAGCCGCAATAGTCAAAATTGACCCTAGGAGTATAATTCTGTAAATAGAGGGTATCCAATTTTTCCTTTATAGACATAGCATCTTGGAGACTTTTGCACCTGTAATACCCTAATTCAATAGGGAAAAGAATACCTGAAGTTTTCTTTGAGGTCCCAGATTTTTGTTCAACCAGAACAAGCTGTCTACATAGCTCCATTACGACTATATCATCCAAACAAAATCTACGAAGCCACAGAGGTTCCTCATTAAATGCTCCAACCCTAAGGTATGTAAATATTGGAAACTATATGAAATAATAGCCATAAATATTGATCACCTGTTTAGCTTCTTCAGAAAGCCTGCAATATTCTTTTCCCCGCAACTCATAAACTAACTTTCGTAAAAATATGTCATTTACTATTTTGAACAGACTGGAGAACTTTTATTTTTGTAAGCATGTGAAGTAATCATATATTTTCATATCACATGTCCATACTTCATGAGGTAATCCCTCCCAAGCCCTACAACATGCTAAGACATAAACAAGGTAGGAAGACATATAAAATGTTGTCAAATTTGTCACATTTAAGAGATTTTTGTGGAGTTCCTTTGCTATTAGGTCAGCCCAGTCTATAAACTTATCTCCTTCTATAATCTTATGGATAAAGCATTACATCCAATTTTCCAAATGAAATGCATGAGGATTCCCTTTCACCTTGTTTAGAAGAAGAACCATATTGGCAATGTCTTTTCGAAAGTGTTCAATTGTCAGAGGCTTTGGTAACCTAGATCCTCCTTTCTCTAGTTTTGCAAGCCACGCCTGGGCTATCCAGGAACTATATTTATTCTTATCTTTCTCATACACATGATCTTCTTCCGCATAAGTCCACGATTCACATGGCTCTTTATCAGGAATTTGCAGGGCCACCATTAACGTCTCTCTACTGATTTTGACCAAGATTTCTCCTGACGCATCCTTAATACATCTATTCTTGGCGTCATACTTATTGGTGCAATCCAACACGAGTTCATGGCAAATGAGGGCTGGAGGAAATGTAGCGGCTTCTAAAAGTTTGCTTCCTACTAGCTTCCTGGAAAAAGAACCCTCGAAAGCATTTTGAACTCTATTGCAGAGCTCCCCTAAGTTTACATTCAACAAGAAGGTGTCCCCTATATTTTGAAGAGAAACTAATAGGTGGGTTCTAATCTCTTCTTTAGGAAGTTTTGGATGAAACAACGACATCTCACCAATATGAATAGAAAAGACTTACAACACAGAAAGAGCCTCTGAAAACTGAAAACTCCAAAGGGGAAGATTAACTCACCAATTTCTTGCGCTGCTATTTTCTGTAAATTCCTCACCACCAATTTCGTTGCTCCTTCTCTAGACAAAATAATTAACAAGAAATCCTTAATTATTTCTCATTTATTCACGAATGCCTTATAAGATCCCTAATAAATCTTTGGAGCATGCTCATAATGAATACTTTTAATGGAAGAATGATTGATTTAACATGTCCAGGCACTCTTATTTAATCCGCCTAGTATTTCGGCATGAATATCTCAACTCCCAAGGAAAATCTATGATAGCCAAATATGTATATTAATGACTCCCTTTACGTCATGTCACCGACTGTCATTTCCAATTCTGACATGCATGAACCATCTAGCTGAGTGTGACAATCTTTGTACGACAGCTTCAAAAACTTAATAAATACCTGGAGAGTTGCAAAAAAGAAATTTCCTTTTTGCAAGAGAAGACAAACTTGCCAAATTCTCTGTGTACAAACCATTATATTATGAACATGAACTTGAACTTGAACTAACTTAAGGTTCAGGACTAGGTTCAAGTTCAATTTCATCTTTGAGACCGACAGAATCTTGAAAGGTAGAAAGAAATGGGTAACGGGTTGAACTTGAACTTGAACCAACCTAACATAATTCAACTTCAACTTCAGCTTCAACTTCAACTCCAGGACTTTTACTGACCAAGACTAAAAAATGAAGGCTGGGAAAAGAATGAAGGTAACAAGTATAGTAGAGACGTCTTAGATTATGGTATGTATTTGTTGTATATACATGTTAAAAAATTTTGTTTAGAGAGGAGTACATGCATTTATAGTTTTATAACTTGATTTTTAACAACTTTTGGTTATTAACTTGCACGTGAATTCTCATTTACCTATTACAACTACCTTCTCCACTTCTTAGCAATCCCTTGCCTAGCACAAGAGATCCAGCTGAGGCTTCGGTATGCATTTGTATTATCTAGTGTGTAAATTTTCTGCATTATCTAGTATCTCTTGACTATAACATCTTTTCTATTTTACCATACAGGAAAAGGTCCGAATTGATTCATCAATGGTTTTGGCTCCCTCCATCCCAAGAATTCCAACTCATGTTGTGGTATGCATTTTCTTTTAGTCCATGCATTTTTTATTTTTTTAGTATTTCGTGTTTATAACATGTATTTTGTATTATTTATTTTTCCTATTATAGGACCCTTTAGGAGTGCCCATCCTTCCTCTACCTCACCATTTTTATAGGAGTCCCTATCACCCACAACGGAGCCGATTTCATTTATCATTTAGCCCAAGCATAGCAGAAAGAGATGAAGTAATGAATAATTCAACTGTCAACAAATTATAGCCCAATATTTATTTATTTTGATATTATTTTGAGATAAGATATATGGCTTAGCATTTGAATCAAGTTCTTTTGCAAAGACTTAGCGACCCAAGTGTTGCTACGAAGAATCCCAATTTTGATGATCCACCACGGTCATAGATATATCTAGAAATTATATAGATCTAGTTGTGGTCATTCAATGACCAAATTATATATGTGTGTTTCTATAAATTAATATACTTCTATGTGTACTTCATGTATATTCATGTGTATGATTCATAACCTAAATTCATGTGTACGACCTATGTGAATGACTTAAGTGAATTCATGTCTATGCTTCATAATGTATGTACTACATGTTTACTTTAGAACATAATAAATTTTATGTGTACGCTTTTTGTGCTACATATGTTCACATGTATACTTTATGATTTAAGTGAATTAATGCTTGATGTGCTACATTGTATTTAGGTGTATCTTTCATGCTCTATATGTATGCACTCCATGAATTAAGTGATTTTATGTTTTTTGTTGTAAGTTTTTTGTGACTGAAATACAAAGTATGAGAGTTTTTTTTTTTTTCTTCAACAATGGATGTAGGGATGCTTTATGAAATCTTGAGCCCTTTGAGTAACTTCAAACATATAATGTTCCTTGGGTACTCTTGGGAAGTTATATGGGTCTTTGGTTCAGGGGACCCAAGAAACACCAATCATGGATAGGAGTATTCATGGGTTCATCTTCACATATTTGTAATCATGGTTAGATCCTAGAGATCAACCATTCATTTTGATTAGATTGGTCTCATTGTAAAGTTAATCCATCTAAGGTGTCTTTATAAACCCAAGGTCGATTAGAATCATGACCTATGATAGGATAAGTAGATTTGATTTTTTTGGTGTAATAAAGGTCCTAATATAGGATCTAAGGGTCTTCTAAGTCCTTTCAATAGGTCTAGAGTTCCTAATAGCAATATTTTGCAACATTGTCAAAAGTTGCACAAATGTTATCAAGCAACTTTTTCATTATTGTTGTTTTAGGCTGGTTAGGGGGTCAAACAAATTTAACCAAACATTTGGTGGTTATAGCCATTAGTATTGAGTCATTTCAAATACTTCCCATCAATTCCATCAAGTCCTTACAGAAAAATCATAATTTGTTCTACTGTTCCATTGGAGAGACCTAATAGCCCTTGTAGGTCAAAAGTTGAATTTGGGGTTGTAGGTGTATTTCAACCAAACCAAAGATTGTTACTACCCTAGAATAGATAATATAAGGTGTTCAAGCCCTAGGATCAAGGAGATCAAAGGGAGGAATAAGAATTTCCATATATAGCCTTTTTGAGGGAAAGTGTCATGGGACCAAATCATCAGCTCCATTGGCTCCAATTGTCTGGGTAACCACTATGGGAGACCTTTCTTCCCTTGTGTGGCATCAAGAACATTCCAGTGCATATCGAACCAAAGTGTTCCCAAGGTGCACTAAGCCAAATTGGGCAGCAATTGTAGGAGATCCATATCTCGGACCTTGTGAGAGATATCAGAGATTGGTGAAGTGTACAAGGACCATCTTTGGAATCCCTACAAGCATATAGCTCTATTTTTTGATATTCCTCTTAGATTCCATTTGGTGACCCGATCTCGGTTGGTGAAAAAAGTTGCATTATTGCTTAGTTGAAACTTTCTCAATGGTGCATCTTTCAAACCGTTTGTTGTGGGACAAAAACATCAACTCAATTAGCTCCATTTGGCTAGGTACATGAAAGGGGAGACCATTTTCTATTGTGAAGCATCAAGAACATTCCGGCGCAAGTTGAACCCAAGTGTTCCCAAGGTGCACTAAGCCAAATTGGGGAGTGATTTTTGGAGAGCCATTTCTTAGACCTCGTGAGAGATATTATAGATCTATGAAGTGTAAAAGGACCATCTTGGTAAGGCCTAAAATCATGTATCTTAGTTCTGGGAGATTCCACTCAGATTCCATTTGGTGACCCGATCTCAGTTTGTGCAAAACATTGCATTATTTATCAGTTGAAATTTTCTCAATGGTGCATCTTTCAAATTGTTCAGCATGGGACCAAACCATTAGTTCCATCAGCTCCAATTGGATGGGTAAATTCTAGGGGAGACCTTTTTTCTCTTGCAAAGCATCAATAAATTTCCAGTGCATGTCAGACCGAAGTATTCCCAAGGTACACTAAGACAAATTGGGCAGCAATTTTTGAAGAGCCATATCTCAGACCTTGTGAGAGATATCAGAGACCTATGAAGTGAAAAAAGACCTTCTTGAGAAGTCCTACAAGCACATAGATTATTTCTGGCAGATCCCACTTGGATTCCATTTGGTGCCCCGATCTCAGTTGGTACAAAAGGTTGCATTGTTTCTCAGTTGAAAGTTTCTCAAGGGTGCATCTTTCAAACTATTTGTCATGGGAAAAAACTATTAGATCCATCAGTTCTAGTTGGCTGGGTAAATGCTAAGGGAGACCTTTTTTCTCTTGCGAAGCATCAAGAACATTCTGGCGCAAGTTGTATCGAAGTGTTCCCACTGTGCACTAAGCCAAATTGGGCAGTAATTTTTGGGGATCCATATCTCAAACATCGTGACAGATATCAAAGATCTATGAAGGGCACAAGGACCACCTTGGGAAGGCCTACAAGAAAATATATTATTTTTGGGAGATAGCACTTGGATTCCATTTGACGACCCGATCTCGGTTGGTGCAAAAATTTGCATTATTGCTTAGTTGAAAGTTCCTCAATAGTGCATCTTTCAAACTATTTGTCATGGAACCAAAATGTCAGCTCCATCATCTCCAGTTGGCTGGGTAAACACTAGGGGAGATCATTTTTTCTTGCAAAGCATCAAGAATGTTCCGGCACAAGTCAGACCAAATTGTTCCCAAGGTGCACTAAGCCAAATTGGGTAGCGATTTTTGGAGAGCCATATCTCAAACCTTAAAATCACTCACAAGTGCTCTTCATAGATCATAGAATGCATTGCGACAAATGAACTAACTCTCACTCAATTATTCAACCATCTCTTGTCTCTTAGCCCTAGAAATATTCAACTGCTCCTTGAGTTTCTCAATCATATCTTCAGGCTCTGCAAGTTTCCTTCTATAAAACTCCATGTATTCCTTAAGGACCTCTCCCAAGTTGTTAGGATTCCTCAATGGAACTAGGCTCTGATACCAATTATTAGTATATAGAGGCACTGGGGGGGTTAATAAATGTAAACAAGTAATGAACCAATTCAAGCAATAATCAGATAATGCTTTTAAATAAATTTCATGCAATTAAACATGTAAGTGTAACGATGCAATAGAAGTAAAAAAATTCAAACGTCCACAAAGAATAACATAGAACACCATAATTTTAATTATAGATTATGCCTATTACTTTGGTTTGACAAAATATTTTCAAGTTAGTTTCTTTGGAAAAGATTAGGTCTATTACACATGAGAACACATGACAAAGATATAAGATAGAAAAGAACATACATACAACGCATGAAAAATATGTAGTATGAACATACATACATAAATACATATTATGAAAATGAACATACATACATAAATACTACACATGAACCATTATTATAATTTAGAGAAACATGAGATATCCACTGTATGAGTCATTGTTATAATTGTAATGAATCGTAATTCACTGATATGCTCTTAGTCAAATGGTACATAGTAAACTATACAAAATGTGGCACCTCGGTATATACAAATCAACCCATGGCCACTTTAATATACAATTTCATCTTCTTTTAATATACAAAATGTGGTCTCCAAATATGCATGTAGACCACTTCATAGTCATTAACATTAAAAAAATAGCGAAGTTAGATTATTTCAACAAAATTTATATACAAAATTGTCAAAATAATTCTATCATTTTGTAGAATGATTCTTCATGATGGACCAAAACTAATTGAGAAAACCTTCTGGATCATCTCTAACCCTTATTTTTTCATGTATTTCCTCATGTTTAGGTTCATGAAGTTTCCATAAATTCGTCTTACGAGGTCTACTAGTATACTTTATCAATTTAATATTTGTTGCAACAAGAAGGTTTGAGTAATGCAAAATATGTCTGTGTCTCATAGTCCTGATACAACCACTTCTTGGATTTTTGGATAGGGTACTTGTATTTCATAGAAGCATAAATTAATACAAAATTCAACATATAAAGTGTAATAGAATAATGGTAAGAGGTCTCAAAGTCGTTAAACAAGAACACATTATATTTTGATAGTGTACCTTCTAATCCATGTCCATGTCACAACAACAGATCCTATTGGGTACTCAATACCCTCTCCATTAATGACTGTAGTTGTCAATTTATTTTTTCCCTCAATACAGTGACACAAAAATTAATTAGTCCCTTCCTCATTGTTCTCTATTAGAATAAATTAGTAGCAAAATTATAAGCCTCTAGTTATTTTCAGTCCTAAAATATGTATGCCTTAAAATAATCTTAACAAATAACTACTACTCAGATTTGGCTGTTAAACCTTATTCTTAATATTTACCGAATAGCAGTCTATCATTTACTGAAATATAGTAAATAACTTAGTGTATACTGATCAATTTTGTTTTAGTAATGTGTAAAGAAAAAAATGAAAGCAATGACTCATAAACACATTTGACACATGGATTTTTAACGTGGAAACCCTGTTAAGGGAAAAACCACTTGGGACTGGTAATCCAAAATTTTCACTCTTCTAAAGTGAGCTCAGTGAAGAGCCAACCTTGTTAAAGGTTAAAAACACACTGTTAGGTGTGACCTTATTATAAGATTTAAATAGAATAGTTTGTCACTTGATATCTGGCATCTCTATCCTATCTTTATGACCAAACTCTGTATAGTTTGTCACTTGATACCTGACATCTCTATGCTATCTTCATGACCAAACCTTTTGATACTCCTTGGGATGTATCTCAATATATAAAGGATTGTTAAGTCCTGCTCAGTTAAGGGAATTTATGATCCAATGGTTAAATTGAAATAGTAAATGATTTGTTCACATATACAACTATACTTTGCAGATTTTTAGATCTATTGTAAGCTCATAATACCTTTCTAATCAATGTCTCTTTTCAATACCTTTTCTCTACTTCATTATTCTCGGTGATGTTGTGCTTCTCTCTTGCTCAGTGTTTGCACAAATAGCTATGTTCTTTAGCTTGATTGATCAAATCTGATTGAACTCTTTGTTCATCAGTTTCTCTTCAGCATCCTCTTCTATATTCACTCCCGTAATTCACAATGAATTAGTTTGTCTCTTTATAGACATGATTTCACTATTTCGAAGTCCTTGAATTTATTTTTCTTGGCATGATCTACATTTCTTTCCTTTCTTTCCTTAAAGATTTACTTCATTTTTATCCCATAGATTTCTCTTAGACAACTGGAATAAAACAACTTTAAAACTCTAGCTTATCTCAAGCTTTTTACTTATCAATGAAAATAATGTTTAACAACCAATTAACTCCATCTTTAGCTCTTGAGAGCTAAGTCTTTTTCTTTTTTTGAACTTCATTTATTTATGGTGTTTAACTCCTTGTTAGCTTGGTCAACACTTCAGTTCTCCTCGGGCATCTACGTATGTCTGTCGAGGTTGTCTGTCCATCGGGTAACTCTATGTTTCTGCTCAAGTTTCATTGATTTTTCTCATTGGTAATGTTTTCTCGGGTATCACTGTGACTTTCCTCTTGGGGTTCTCTATCCGTCAGGCTACAATGCCCATCAGTGTTTGTTGTTACTTAGTGCATACTGAACTTTTATGCATTACTAATAGCATAGTCTTTATCTCTCTGGTTATTTGAATTCTTTGACACTATGTATATAACCAATTAGATTATATCAAGTTGATATCAATGATGATACAATACATTAACTGATTTAATGTCTTGCATTAGCTTTCTGCAGCTCGGTGATCATCACCTTAATATCTTCAAACATTCAATCAGTTATGGTTCATCAATCTCTCACTTTGGCATTGATGGAAAAAGACTATATTAATACTAATACATTATGAAATATATCAGTTGTAGTTCATTGAACTACCAAAACTATTATTCTATAACCAATACAAATGTCTACCTCTCGGTAAGCTCATATAGCTTAGATTTGTTTCTTGTAGAGTACTATCTTCAATCTTCACTCCCCTCACTAGATAGATGTAGCAACTTCTGATTCAGGTTCTCCCTTTGTGGTTACTTCTATTATTATCTAGGCTCTCACTCTAACTGTTCCTTTTCTTGATCATCTCTTTTTCCTTTAACAACAATCTCTCCCTTTGTATGAATTCTCTCCCTCATGATGGGTATTTCATATGTAATCTCTCTCCCATCTAGATATTCTCTCCCTTCGAATCTCTCTCCCTTTGACAACAATGCCAAAGTCATTCCTCTTTTCTCTTTATTTAATATATTCCTTGAATTTCCCTTCCATCAACAATATAGCTCTGTATTAGCCATTAAATACTTCTGGTTTTGGGTGTAGATAAGTACTTTTTTGTGTACAGATGTATCTTTGCAGTCCATTTCCTTACTTGCATCAACATTAGTGATCTTCTGATTTGTGTATAGGCTGATGTAATCCCCTAGGCAGCTTAGTGACAAGAGATAAGGGTCGAACCCCTAGTATTTTTCTCAAGTACTCAAATGTATCTTTAGGCAATGGATTTGTGAATATTTCAGCTAATTGTTTCTTTGATTGAACATATTATAGTATCAGCTCTTTCTCTTGTACTTGTTCTCTTAAGTAATGATAATTGATAGAAATATTTTTAGTCTTAGCATGCATGACTGGATTCTCTGATATGTTAATTGCACTGGTATTATCACAATAGATAATCACTGGTTCAAGAATCTTCATATTCATACCTTCCATTAATTGTTTGATATATGCAATATTAGAGTAGTTTGCTGCAGCAACCACATATTCTTCTTCTGTAGTAGATTTTGAGATGCATGCTTTCTTCTTACTAATCCATTTGACAAGTCTGCCACCCATGAAGAATATTCCTCTAGTTGTTCTCTTTCTGTCATCTAAGTTTCCATCCCAATTAACATATGTATAAACTTGAAGTTCAAACTTTCCCCTTTTGTTATACCACAAACCATAGTCCTCGATATTCTTTAGATATCTAAAAAATTTCCTGACAGCAGTCATGTGTGATTCTTTGGGATTAGCAGAGAATCTTGCAACTATTCCAATTGCATGTGCTATATCTGGTTTGGTATGAACAACATACATTAGTTTTCCAATCATTGATCTATATAGGTTTTGATTTACCTCATTTGAGTTATCTTCCTTTTTCATCTTACATCTGGTTTCCCTAGCTGTTCGAACTGGCTTGGAATCTTCCATCTTGAATATCTTCAACACTTCCTTGATGTATTTGGATTGTGTGATATATATGCCTACATCTTGTTCAATAATATGTAGACCAAGAAAGAATTTGATCTCCCCAAACATAGACATCTCAAACTCTTTTCTCATCTCATTATCAAAATATTTATATAACATATCATTACCCCCAAATATGATATCATCAACAAATATTTCAGTAATTAGAATATTACCATCAATATTTTATTTTAAATATAGATTGTTATTTTCACTTGTTCTTACAAATCCAATGCTTATAAGATAGGAGTGAAGTCTTTCATACTAGGCTCTATATGCTTTAATCCATACAAGGATTTGTCTAGTCTACACACCATGTTTCTTTTGTCAGGATCAACAAACCCTTTTGGTTGTTCAATGTATACCTCTTCTTCTAGTATTACATTTAGGAATGCACATTTGACATCCATTTGGTATACCTTGAATCCTTTGAATGCATCTTAAGAAAGTAGTATTCTAAATCCTTCTAGTCTAGCAATGGGTGAAAAGGTTTCTCCATAATCAATACATTCTTCTTGTGCATACCCCTTGCATACTAACCTTGTTTTGTTCCTTGTGACTTCTCCATTATTATTCATCTTGTTTCTGAATATACATTTGGTACCAATGTCATTCTTGTCATCTAGTCTCAGTACTAATGTCCATGTACTATTCTTCTCAATCTTTTCTATCTCTTCATTCATAGCACTTACCCATTCTTCATTTTCAAGTGCAGTATTAATAGACTTAGGCTCAAAATCACAAATTAAACATCTAGTGTTTAGTGAATTACTTATTGTTCTCATTCCAGCCTTCTTGTCTCCTATGATCTGGTTCTATGGATGGTGTCTTCTAACATACTTGGCAAGTTTTAGTTTATCTCTGTGTTCATCATTTTGATCTCCATTGCTCAGAGCATCATCTTGAGTATTTTCATGATTTTTGGTATTTGTAGCCTGATGCTCAGGTGAAATGTTCTTTTGCTCTAGAGTGATACACTGTTTCTTGGGAAAAGTGTCAGGTTCTTCAGTGTAAACAAACCTGTTGTAGTATTTTGGTTCTTTTATACTTTCCTCATCATTTTTCTCTACATATTCATCTATTCTGACATTTGCACTTTCAATGATCTTGTTAGAGAATTTGTTAAGACATTTATAAGCCTTGCTTGTGGTAGAATACCCTAGAAACATCCCTTCTTCACTTTTGGAGTCAAGCTTTCCATTTCTATCATATTTCAAACTATAACATTGACTTCCAAAATTTTTGAAGTAACTTACATTGGGTGTGTAACCAAACCATATCTCATAGGGTGTCTTCTTGGTGTCTTTCTTCAATTGTACTCTATTTAATGTGTAGATAGTCGTACTGTCAACTTCCCTCCAGAATGTTTGAGTGATGCTTTTCTCAATCATCGATGTTCTTGCACAATCAACAATGGATCTGGTTCTCCCTTCAGCAATCCCATTTTGTTGTGGTGTTCTCGATGCAGAAACCTATCTTATAATTCCATGCTCATTGAAAAGTTAGTGAATTCATCAAAGATAAATTCCCCTCCTCTATCTGATCTTAAGAATTTTATTTCCTTACAACTTTGTTTTTCTACCATAGCTTTATACCATTTAAACATCTTGAATGCTTCTCATTTATCTTTTAAGAACATAACTGTCATCATTCTATAATAATCATCTACAAAGAGAATGAAATATCTATCACCATAGTAACTTTTTTTTTCATGGGTCCACACAGAACAGTATGGACTAATTCTAGAATGACATTAGACGTATGGGTTTTACTCTTGAAACTGGAATTTTTCATTTTACCTTTATGACAATTCTTACACATGATATGGTTGGGCTTTGACATGCTCAGTAAGCCTCTTACTTTCCTTTTATTACTTATCTTAATCATGTTGTCAAATTTCATATGACATAGTCTCTTATGCCACAACCATATGTCTTCATTCCTAGCCATTAAACAAGTGGTGTTAATATCATCAAGATAGAATAGGTTACCATTTTTCTATTCACCAGTTTTGATCAACCTTCCTAATTCATTGAAGATCTTTTCCTTCTTATTCACAAATGCTACTCGGTGACCTGTGTTATTCAGCTATGAAAAACTCAATAGATTATAGTTAATTCCTTTTACCTAGCATGCATTTTCACATTTGATCAGGTTATTTAATATTATGGTTCCTTTACCTTCAACTAGAAAAGGTGAGTCATTACCCATTCTTACTGATCCACCATTATAATACTCAAAAGTTTCAAATTTTTTTTTATCACCGATCATGTGGTGATTGCAACCACTATCTATAATCTAGACATCATTCTTACTAACCTTAGATATGAGTGCAGTCTCAACATACCTTTTCTCTTTGTCTGAATCATCCTTCATAGCTAAAAATACCATCTTAGTGTCTTCATTAGATTCGGTGTCAGTGTCTCTAGTTCTGTTCTCAGCCAGGTAACAAGGTTTCTTTGCTTTGTCCTTGTAGTCTCAGGTATCTCTTCTATCCGATTGTCAGTTTCTTTAGTAATCTATGTCACCTCTGTCAAACCTCTTCTCATATGTTCTATCATTACTTCTATCATCTTTTCTTCTGTTAGGACATCTTGCAGCAAAGTGTCCAATCTCTTTACAATTAAAACATAGAAGTGGTAATTTACCTTTGTATCTACCTTTGCCTCTCTGCAATCTTCTTGCCATTAGTGCTTCAATCTCATCAAGTCTTTGGTCATCACTATCACTTTCACTATCATTCCTCATAGTGTTTTTATGACTTGACTTACTTATTTTCAAAGAATATTTGAATGCAGACTCTATAGATGGTAAGACACTATTATTAAATTTATTCATCTCAAATGAAATCAGTCTACCAATCAGACTATCTATAGTAACATTATTTTTTGCAACTACTCTCATCTCTTGTATAGAAGATACTCTAATAGAATATATAGGTAGTAAGGTTCTTAGGATTTTACTTACCACAGTCTCTTCTTCAAGTACACCTCCAACTCCTCAGATAGCATTGACTAACTCTTTGATTTTGCAGCTATACTGAGTGATATTTTCTCCTTCTTTCATCCTTAGGTCATCAAACCTCCCTCTTAGGCTTTTTGTCTTAGATCTTATTACATTAGCATCTCCTCCATGTACCAGCTTCAATTTATGCCACATTTTCTTTGCAGAGGTGCAGGTTTTGACATCTTCAAATTTAACATTGAAGAGTGATGAAGCAAGCTCTATCATCATGCAATTGTGCTCATGCTTTCCTCTCAATTGATCAAGTGTGTGAGGTCATGTAGGAAACACATATTTAGTATCCAAGTATTGAGTAACATCATTTCCAATACCTGATAGGTGGAGTCTTATTCTACTTTGCCATGATGCAAAGTTGTCTTTGTTCAACTTGGGCACATCTCATTTTCTCATCCTGTGATCTTTAGCTTAGGTCTTGAAACCTTCCTTCTAAGCACACAAGATCTGATAAAAATTGTTAAAATAAATAAGAGTGGTAGGGGGTGAGTCAATGGCCTTAAAAATATTCAAATAAATCAACCCAAAAACTTAGTACCACAATTATAAGCCTCTAGTTATCTTCAGTCCTACAAGATGTATGCCTTGAAATAATCTTAACAAATAACACTTGCTCGGAGTTCACTGTTAAACCTTATTCTTAATGTTTACCGAATAGAATTCTATCATTTACCAAAATACAGTAAATAACTTAGTTTATAATGATCAATCCTATTTTAGTAATGTGTAAAGAAAAACATGAAAGTAATGACTCATAAACACATTTGACACATGGATTTTTAATGTGGAAACCTTGTTAAGGGAAAAACAACTTGGGACCGGTAACCCAAAATTTTCACTCTTCTAGAGTGAGCTCAGTTAAGATTCAACCTTGTTAAAGGTTACAAACACACTATTAGGTATGACCTTGTTAGAGGATTTAAATAGAATAGTTTGTCACTTGATATCTGGCATCTCTGTGCTATCTTAATGACCAAACCCTATGTATTTTGTCACTTGATATATGGCATCTCTATGCTATCTTCATTACCAAACCTTTTGATACTCCTTGGGATGTATCTCAATATATAAAGGATTGTTAAGTCCTGCTTGGTTGAGATAATTTCCAATCCAATGGTTAAATTGAAATAGTAAATGATTTGTTCATATACACAACTATACTTTGCAAATTTTTAGATCTATTGTAACCTCATAATACCTTTCTGATCAATGTCTCTTTTCAATACCTTTCCTCCAATTATTTCTACTTAGTCATGCTATGCTTCTCTATTTATTGATGCTAATAGAATTATCTTTTTTCTTCAACTTGATTGATCAGGTTTGATTGAAGTCTTTCTTCCTCAGTTTCTCTTCATCATCCTCTTCACTATTCACTCCCCTAATTCACAATGAATTAGTTGGTCTCTTTATAGATATTATTTCACCGTTTCAAATTCCTTGACTTTCTTGTCCTTGGCGTGATCCGTAATTATTTCCTTTCTTGCATTAAATGTTTACTTCAGTTTTATCCCTTAGATTTCTCTTAGACAACTGGAATAAAAAAAATTTAAAACTCTAGCTTATCTCTGGCTTTAAACTTGTTGATGAAAACAATGTTTAACAACCAGTTAACTCTATCTTTAGCTCTTGAAAGCTAAGTGTTTTTTCATTTCTAAACTTCAGTTCTTCTCGGTGTTTAACTACTTGTTAGCTCGGTCAACACTTCAGTTCTCCTCAGGCATCTTTGTCTGTCCGTTGGGGTTTTGTGTGTGTCGGGGTTGTCTATGCGTCTGGGTTGTCTCTCCATTAGGTAACACCGTGTTTCTGCTAAGGTTTCATTGATTTTTCTCATCGGTAATGCTTTCTTGGGTTTGATTCTTGGGTATCACTTTGAATTTCCTCTCGGATTTCTCTATCCGTCAGGGAGAACTGCTTGTCAGTGTTTTTTGTCACTTAGTGCATACTGAACTTTTATGCATTACTGATAGCATAGCCTTTATCTCTCTAGTTATTTGAAGTATTTGAGACTATGTATATAACCTATCAGATTATATCAAGTTGAAATCAATCAAAATATAATACATTAACTAATTTAATTTCTTGCATTATCTTTCTACAGCTCAATGATCATCAACTTAACATCTTCAAACTTTTAATCAGTTATGGTTCATCATTCTCATCTACAACAACTGCATATACATGACCTAAAATTTATAAAGGGATAAGTTAACTCCCTAAATACTTAACCAACTAATAAAATGAGTTCAAGGAGGTTCAACGAAGTTCATCTCAAAATGAAGAATAAAATGAGAAATTACCTGGTTCAACTAGGTCAGATATGTGATCAAAATCTGATGATGCTTCAAAATAGCTCAATTGTAGTGATCTAGGAAGTTGATATGTATCAAGCAGTTGCAAAGGTGTATAAGACCATTCATCAACCCACTCCTTTGATTCCCATTCATCCCATGAAAAATTCATACAAGATAAGCAAAAACATGTCATTAATCTAGTATAAATACCCAGTGATGCTACACTTGAACTTCTAAATTAGTGCATGTCACTTTACCTTATAAGTATACAACAATCTATATAGTTTTCAATGTTAGACTCACCTATCAACCAAAAAAATCTATTAACCATAGACTTACCTTCATTACCTGTTCCCATCGTAGAGTTGCACCATCGCACAATTATTTCTTCATTTATTAACTCTGCACCACCTTTGTACTTCAATTCCTCTCTAGAAAGAGCTCTTTTTACACATGCACCCGCATCATCATGCTCACCTTTTCCATGCCCCACCTCAATGAAATTCCAAAAATTTTTAACACCACTTGTCACATGCATCCTACTTAACTAATAGAACATCCTTGCATTCTTGAATTGTGAGCTACAATTGTCTGACCATATTATGTGTTTGTTGTACTCAATACCTCTTTACCTTAAATTCTCATAGAAAATTTTGAAGCAAACTTGCACAAACTCTGATGAATGTGTGCGATCATCACTGACGTAGAAGTGATACTCTCTTAAAACCTTTCTATCTGCATCTATGCTATCATGTCTATGCAAGAATTCTATATGTATAAAGATCATCACTTGTATAGAATGGTAATACAATGCTTTCACTTCATTTTGAGGTTTAAGTGTATAATTCTTAGAAAAATCAACAATGGAGACAATAGTACAAAGGGGAAAAGTGTCCTTACATATCTTGAATTTCTCATTCAACCACCTAGCTCTATGTGAATGATGTATGTACTCATAAACTAGTTTATCTTGAAAAATCTTCATAAAATCAGCTCCGCATATATCATTTTTCACTAACTCACACCTCTTAAGTTCTTTTCCATCTTTTAGACCATAAGCTACTGTCTTGTATTTTCCAAAAGAAACTAGTGTATTTCCAATCTCATTTGTGCTCTCTAGATGGTGACATGTCCACAACTTTCTCATACCATGACATGCACTACAAGATCCATTCAAGCACATCAACTTATAATAAATGCAACCATCATCTCGATTGCATAATACACTTGACATAAAATCTCTCAATGACGTAGGAGGTGCTTGAAGACCACAATCCTGCAAAATAATGTTAGTGTGCAAAGTACAACAAATATGATGATATATATCATAATGCATGGAAAATTCAATATGTACCCTGCAACAACATGTAGTGCACGCATAATTAATCTTGACGTAAAAGCATTTTTCCATTTCAAAAAATCTTTGACTAATTCTAATTTGAGGAAATATTTGGAGGAATATTTCATAAAATTACGTTTGTGTCATATCTAAAAAGTGTTTTGGATGTGACATATGATTTGTAGATCTGATTCTCCTCCTAACAATGTCTCTTTGGTTGGGTGAAACCCTTGTGTTGTCATGCCAAATTTGTTCAATTAATGTTCTTAATGCGTCAACAACAACCTTGTTCTTGTGTGGGAGTCTACCCAAGAATTACCAAAGAGAATTAGTGTTTGGATCCTTAATTTTTTCTTTCCAGTGTAATGCTCTATGTAATGTTGATCTACCTATCCTTAATGACTTTCTTTTTTTTCTTACCATATGAGATTTTTTCATTTCCTTTCCCATTATAGTTGATGTGAGGGCACATCGAGTAAAATTATCATCTTTACTACATGATTTTGAACCAATGACTTAGTATGCATCGAATAGATTTCTCACAATGGTTATCTTAGTACTATTTTCAGATGTTCTCAACCCCACAATTTTTATTGTCTCTCTAAATTTCAGATTCTTAATCATTTCAACAACTACTTGACATCTTCCACTTTGATTTAATTTTTCAAAATAGTTATTCCAAACCTTTTTAACAATTCTTCTACAATTTCATTCTGACATTTTATCATGCATTGGCCTCAAAATCTTTTCATCAATCTCAATTAGAAACTTTAGTTTTCTATGAATTATTCTAGGAGGTGTTAACACAGCTACATGTTCTACATTTTCATTAGATGAATTAGGTACATTTATCCCCATAATTTCAATTGGTGTATGTTGAACATTTTCATTTTCATTATGTGCATTTTGTTCATTAATGACATTGAATGGAAATTGTGCATTAGATGAATTAGGTGCATTTATCCACATCATTTCAACTGGCGTATGTTGAACATTTTAATTTTCATTATGTGCATTTTGTTCATTAATGACATCGAATTGAAATGGTACATTAGATGAATTAATTAGGTGCATTTGTCCCCATCATTTCAATTGGTGTATGTTGAACATTTTCATTTTCTGAATTAGGTGTCTTTGTCACATTAACATTAACATGAACATGAACATTAACATTAACATTAACATTAACATTAACATTAACATTAATATTAACATTAACATTAACATTAACATTAACTTTTTCATTTTCATCACTTACATTGCATGCATTTGATGATGTACCTTGTCATATTATCCTCATGCACTCCCTTTGTATTTCATTTTCTGTCATGCATTGTTCAATTATTCCTCTTTTGTTCTTTCCCATTATTTTTATTGAATGGACCCTACGAATAATATCATGAACATAGAATAACATGTGAACATCAAATCCAAAAAATATAACAAATCAATCATTTTCTTGAAAAGTGAACTTACAATGATAAAATAACATAAAAAAACACCAATAAACAACACAATTCAATCATTGCAAAGAAAAAACATGCAAAAAAGTGCGGACCTGTCTGTTACTAGTGTAAAAAAATAGAAAAGCAGTAGCGGGACCTCAGGACAAGGTGCATTGACTTTTTTTAGACCATTGAAGCAAGCAACATTCCTAATTCAACAAAACCTGATTGGTTTCTAAGGAGTTAATGGTTCAACATTCCTCTTTTCTCAAAACCTGATTGGGTTATGAGAACATAAAGGCTCAATGTTCCTAATTCCTCAGAACCTGATCGGGTTCTGAAAAACTAAGAACAAAGGAGGAGAGAGAGAGAGAGAGAGAGAGAGAGAGAGAGAGAGAGAGAGGATAATATTATGAAAATATAATATTAATATCATGAAAATATAATATTATCAAAGTATGAAAAATTAAAACAAATATTCAAAATAGGATGAACATGAAAAAGTTCAAAATTGCAAATTTGAGTGGAAGCAAAATTTGAGCGAGAGATTTCAGATATCTACTAATATTAGATATCCAATATTATCAGATATCCTATTTTTTTTATTGATATCCATAGGGAAAAAAATGATTCTCTGGGTCCCTCAGTCTAAGAACCACTTTTTTTGCAGAGAATATCATGGGATTGCAACAGTGGAAGAGAAAAAACTACTTTTTACACCCTTTTTGTTGGAATTTATCTATTATTAAAGGTATTTGCATCAACTTTTTGGTATCACCATGGGGAGTAGTAGTCATAAAAATCATAAACAGAAGAGGAAGCTCACAAATGAAGAGATTGAAGTGTATAGAGAAATGGATATGGTTTCTCATCAGAACAAGAGACAAGGTATGTTAAATATTAATGAAAATGAGGGCATAGGCCCACCTTTAAATGCAGTTTCAAGTGAAGAAGAACATGAATTTGAAATGATTTATGACAATAATATTGAAAATAAGAATGTATGGATTGAAGATGAAAATGTACGACTTGAAAATGAACATGTAGATGTGGACAATGGAAGTGTTGACATTGGCAATGACAATCCACTAGTTGAATATGAAGGAATTGACAATGATAATAGTGTACAAGAACCAAATCAATGTTACAGATATCCAAATTATATGATAAATTAAGTCCCTTGGGAGGAAGAAAGACAAACTTCAAATTTGAGACCTTCAAGAATAACAAAATGGTTACTAAAATTGAGGAGAACATAATGAGCAATTTGGATGGCAAGAGATCAGAAAGAACCCTTCGGTTTTGGGTTTCAGAACTTTATGATCATTTTTTTAGCCTCAAGACATTGGTTGAGTAATGTCAAATATTTGTGCAGTTGTTAAAGATGCAAAAGATGAGACCTATACTGGTGAAATTGAAGATTAGTGTGAACAAGAAAAATGAGAGGAGTGCTATTATTGTGAGAAATATTTTTAGTGCTCTCAATTCCATTAGGATGACTAACAAGGATAAAGAAAAGAGAGTTGCTAGGAGGTTTATTACAACCTCCTTAGTAAGTCCTCATTTGAGAAAGTCTCATTTCATGATACAAACTTGTGTTAACTTGAACCAAAATCGTAAAACTTTGCATACAACACTTGCAAGAAGATAAACACTTGATGATCCTCTTCAAAATGATACATGGGATTATGGTGGGAGAATTTCACATTGTGATAAGAGGCTTATCGATGGTGTAAAGGATCAAATTCAACTATTTTGGAAATCTAACTCAATAGTGTCACCAAATGTGAAGGATGTCTTGAAGTTGAGAATTGGCATTCAAGCCCACACCCCACATCCAAAACATTATTTGGAGGTGAGTCTGATGTAGAGAGCATAGCGAGAAGACTAAGAGATATTCAATATCTTCCACAACATTTCAACCTTGGTTTAGGCACAATCCAACTCTACAATCCTTTAAATAGTATGAATAACAAGTGTCCTATGAGGTCTAGACACTCTCCTTAACCCAATTCAACACCCAAGGTTATGAAACAAATCTCTTCCAATTATGTCTTAGGGGCACTTTCCCTAGACTCCAACCAAAGTGTGAAACTCTTCACCAGTGGCTTCACCCAATCAATAGAATGTTTATTACACCCTACTAGGGTCCTATGATAGAGGATCATCTAATAAATTGGTTCATACACACTAAAAAATAACCAAACTCATACTATCCTCTAATTCCTTGTAGCCCTATCCAAGGGGTTTTTCTTGCATAAATTTTAACTATGAAGGGAATATAAAAAAGGGTGGTTGTTTTCAAACAGCTATTGTGGAGTTATTACAATCCCCAAAGACCCAGAGACCCACTCTACTCCAACACAACTAAATCCTCACAAATCACATAGACCTAATTGGCCAAATTAGGTTTTATTTACAAAGAAAGTAGTTTGTGATGGGTAAATAGAATGGATTCAGGGGTTTGGAAACCTTCTACTAACTCCATATGAACTAAATCAACCCTTCAATTGATCCCTTCAATCAAATACTTCATCTACTCATGACTATTCCTATATGACTAGCTACATACATTGAGATATTTAGCCTAGGGCTTAATGCTAAAAGGACTAGACCACCAAATCTCAAGAAGAGCCTTAGGAAATGACAAGTTATGGCTCAATTTGTATGACAGGCCTAGAATTGATGCCCTACAGAACCACTTTCACCAATTTGTATATAATTTTTGATCTATAAATCCAAATGAACTCAAATAAATTTTTTTCATGACTAGACCCATAGGGATATCAAATAATGGCATTAAATTCACTCTCTTAATCTGTACATGTCCATACACACATATATTGCTCAAGAAATCTGGTTCCTTTTATTTAAACTTGCTTCAAATCTTCTTCTACCACTTCCAACCCCATTGAAGAGGCTTGGATATGATTAAATATCTTCAAAACATAGTTCCAACTGATCATGTATGGTTATGACCATTGGCAACCACATTTTGAACTTCTCGAGCAAATTTTTGAAAAGTTGCTCGAGCAAATTTGACAACTTTTTAGCAACTTTGCAAAATTGTTGCATTTTACACTTTTTGAACCCACAATGACATCCATTTAATTCCTATGATCACAAAATGATCTAATATGCCCAAAATAATCCACATTCCTTGGATACAACACTTAAACACTTCACATCCCTAAAACACCTATTGACACCTATCAAATTCAGCAAAGGATCCAAGGGGACTAAGCTATCCTAAGGTTTATAGATGCACCTTAGGGACCCTTGAACACACAAAGGCATCAAGACACAAGTGGGATGATCACAAGGATAAATCCTAATTACAATGAAAATTAAATCAACTTGAATCAACTGGATAAGCCTTGGGTGCCCTGCACCATACTCCTCAAGAAAAAATGAACTCAAGTCTCTTTAGTTGGAAATTCTTCAAGTTGAAAGCCTATTTTATCAATATCTTCAGGGGTCATCCAAGTAGCATCTTCCATAGGTTGATGTTTCCTCTTTACCAAGTACTCATAGTAAGTGGTTCTCGTAGTTTTCTTGCTCACTCTTTTGTCTATAATGCTTTCAATCTCAGGAGGGTTTGATGTGGGTAGATCGTTCAATGAGATTTGTCCTGGGGAGAATCTAAATCACCTACAACATAATCATCACTAACATGACTTTTATAAGCATATATATTACCAATATTGAAAATAGGAGATGGACCAATATGAGGTGGAAAATCAATCTTGTACTTGCATTGTTGCCACACTTCTTCAAAATTTGAAAGGACCAATCTTTTTCATCACGAGTTTAGTGTATTTCTCATTGGGTATCCATTCTTTCTTCAGGTGAATCTGTTAGGAATAAAATTCCACAAGACAATTGAGAGGGGGGGTGAATCAATTGTAGTATAGATTATTAAACTTTAAAATTTATTAACCATATCAGAAAATGTAAATAATAATCAAGTAATAGACAACACCATAACACAAGATTTGTTGATGAGGAAACCCTGTTAAAGGTAAAACCCTGGTGGGAATTAACACCCACAAATTATGTATTGAGAGTATAGTATCGCTATTAAAAGATATTAGCCCTGTTAGGAGCTTGTTACAACATTACAATACACAGTCCTTGTTAGGAGATAGACCATGTTAGGAGTGAAAGGAAATAGTAGGATCACTACCAAGGCACACTTACCAAAGAAGGTTAAAGCCACCCTCAAGGATTTACAATCCGCATCAAGTGTATACAAAAAATACATAATCTAGTGAACTGTATGATAGAAACTATCTTTGCTTGATTAGTTCCAATGAAGTATCAACACTTCTCTCTATCTAGCAGCCAAGCTTTGCAGCTTCACAAATCTCTACTCTTCTCTTTCTCTACCACGCTTTTCACAAATGAAAAGATCACTCATATATACCCTTTTACAATAACCCATTAGGTCGGCCAGTTAAGCTTTCCTAATACATAATTAACTAGGTCAACCAATTAAGGCTTCCCATTATACAAATAATTACATAAGCCCTTTCTAAGATAAAAATGGTACCTATAACAAGTATACAACATTTAAAATTCATCACAAATACTTCCAGATCTGCAATCCTCTCTCATAATTAATTTCCACATGTTACAAGTCTGAAGTCAGCTAGGAAATAGGTCTTCTCTAGAACACACGCCACATATGATGTCACAAGTACCCAAATAGAAATCAAACTCAACCCATTTCACTATCATATGTCAGCTCTCTATCAGTAAGCTCACAAGTTCTGAAACATCTTCCTCAGTAAGATATACCCAAAACGTAGAGACCTTCTCTGTCTAGAATCACAGTTGTAATTCAGAAAAAATAGTCTTCACCAAATGAACTGTAACATCCACATAATTTAACATAAAGTCAAGTGACCTTAGGAGTAAGGTCAAGATGTAGCCTTCTGCATAAATCCAACTTTGATCCTTCTGAATCATCCGTACAGTGTCTGTACACTCATTCCAGTTAAGTAGTCAGTCTGTCTTATCCATAGACATATATGTTGACATCAGTGACAAAACATAAATATCAACAGCATGATCAGTAACCAAAACTGATATCATCCAACAATCTCTCCCTTTGGAATTGATGGCAACATATGGGAAAATACATATGCATCAACCCAAAAATACAATCTTCTCAATATCCTCAACATAAATTTCCCAAAACAATAGGGATTTTTGCATAGATTCCTTCCTCCTTTGGCAGCAATGGCAAAGGGTGCCATAACTCATTTGTAGTCTTCAGTAGATTTTTAAAATATTCATGTCTGATCAGGTGCAAGATCACCCAAATGTTCTCCATAGTGTTCTCCTACGATCACTCCCTTGAAGGAGTAGATCCATACATCAAGTCCATAGCTTCCGAGATCAACTGGACTAATGTATATTTGCATCATTTTAATTACCACTGGGAGGGGCCATCACCCCAAGCATGCCTTTGAGGTATTCAAAATAATATTTTGGAAAAGGTTTAGTAAATATATCTGCTATCTGTTCCTTTGTGCTTATGTACTCTAGTTTAATCTCCTTAGCAACTACCTTCTCCCTCAATAAATGATACTTGATAGAAATATGTTTAGTCTTTGAGTGCATTACAGGATTCTTCAACATGTTTACTGTACTTGTGTTATCATAATGAATAACCACAGGCTCCTTGAAAATTATTCCAATATCTTCCAACATTTGTTTCATCCAAACAACTTGTGTGCAATTAATTTGTGCAACTACGTATTCTGATTCAACAGTAGATTGAGCAATACGATTCTACTTCTTTCTTAACCAGGAAACCAATCTCTACCCAAGGATAAATGCACCACCAATTATCCTCTTTTTGTCATCCATAATTCCTGCCCAATCAACATTAGTAAAAGCCCGCAAATTAAAATCATCAGATTTTTCATACCATAATCCATATTCTATTGTTCCTTTCAAATATCTGAAAATTCTTTTCACAGTAGAAAAGTGTGTTTCTTTAGGATTTTCCTGATATCTAGCCACAATTCCAACTACAATGGTAATATCTGGTTTAGTGTGTGTCAAATATTGTAGACTTCCAATCATTGACCTGTACTTGGTCTATCCAACACTTTGAGTCTCATCACTTTTAGTTAGTTTGTTCCCTATTATCATGGGTGTACCAACAAGTTTACAATATTCCATTCCAAATTTATTCAACATTTCCTTAAGGTACTTGGTTTGAGATATAAATATGCCATTTTTACTCTGATTAATTTTCAAACCAAGAAAAACCTTTATCTCACCAATCATTGACATCTCAAACTCATTCTCCATTTCTTTAGCAAACTTCTTACTCATTTTATCATTTCCTCCAAAAATGATATCATCAACAAAAAATTCTATAATTAAGATTCCTTCTTCATCAGTTCTTAAATACAAATTAATTTATGTATTACCTTTTCTAAAACCAAGATGAAGTAGATGTTTATCCAGTCTTGCATACCATGCCCTTGGTGCTTGTTTAAGTCCATACAGTGCCTTCTTTAGTCTGCAAACCATGTTTTCATCATCTGTCAAAGGAAAACCATCAGGTTTCTCAATGTACACTTCTTCTTCTAGGTCACCATTCAAGAATGCAAATTTCACATCCATTTGATATACTTTGAAGTCTTTATGTGCAGCATAAGAAAGGAATAGACTCACAGCTTCCAGTCTAGAAACAAGTGCGTATGTTTCTTCATAGTCTATGCCTTCTTGTTGTGAGTAGCCTTTACATACTAGTCTAGCCTTTTTTATTACCACTGTGCCTTCCTCATCCATTTTGTTTCTAAAAACCCACTTAATTCCAATCACATTCTTGTTTTTAGGTTTTGGAACCAGCTCCCATGTATTGTTCTTCTTTATCTACTCTATTTCTTCTTCCATGGCTTTAGTCCAAGATTCATCTTTACATGCTTCATCAGTAGTCTTGGGTTCATCTTGAGAAATCAAACAGATCTCATCTCTAACTTTAGATCTAGTCATCATGGCTTCGCTTGCATCACCAATAATTTGATCTTTAAGACATACCTTAGATTCTTCAATGTCTCAGTAGCTTATGACTATTTTTCTTCTTCAATCTCATACTCAATCATCAAGTGTTCTTCAGGTTCAGCAGCAACTTCTCTTGTTTCTATTATCTGACCACAATCATACATTAATTCCTGAATTTGAAATTTCTCATCTATCCTCACATTGGTGGTTTCAATTAGTTTTCTCAATCTCATATTGAAACATATATATTCTTTACTCTTAGTAGAATAACCAAGAAAGATCCCATCATCACTTCAAGCATCAAACATGCCTATCTCATCATCTCTCTTGATATAGAATTTATTACCAAATATTCTGAAATATTTCATAGTAGGTGTATGATCAAACCATAATTCATAAGGGGTTTTATTTGTACCTTCTATGATCTGAATTTTGTTTAGTGTGTACACAACAGTGCCAACTGCTTCTCTCCAATGAACATGTGATACATTTCCTTCTAGCAACATAGTCCTAGCAGCATCTAATATAGTTTTGTTTCTTCACTCTGCTATCCCATTCTATTGTGGATTTATAGGAGCTGAAGTCTGTCTATGTATTCCATTTTCTTCACAATATGTGTTAAACAGTTCTGATGTAAATTCTCCTCCTTTGTCTGATCTCAAACATTTCATCTATAAACCAGATTCATTCTCAACTTTTTCTTTGAACAACTTGAATTTGTCAAATGCCTTAGATTTCTCTCTCAAATATGTAACCCACATCATTCTAGAAAAGTCATCAATAAATAGTATAAAATACCTTTCACCATAGTATGATCTTGTTCTTGTAGGGCCACACAAATCTGTATGCACTAGATCCAACTTCCCTTTTGTTGAATAGGCTTTTCTCTTGAAAGTGCTTCTAGTTTGTTTCCCTATAACACATTCTCTACACATAGTATTAGATGGCTTAACAATTTTAGGTAGATCTCTTAAGGAATTTGTCATACTTGCCTTCACAATGTTGTCAAAATTAACATGACAAAATATTTTGTGCCATAACCAACTGTCATCAATCTTTGCAATAAAACAAGTAGCTTCAGATGTTTTTAGTTCAAATACATTACCTCTGGATTTAGTACCAAATGCTATCAAGTCTCATGTTTTACTCTTGATAGAACATTTCCCATTGATGAATTTTAGTTGATAACCCTTGTCCACTAGCTATCCAACACTCAACAAATTATGCTTGAGTCCATCAACAAGTTGTGCATTGTCAGTGTTAGTCTTACCATCCAATGAGATAGATCCAATCCCAATAATAAGTTTAGGAGTATTGTCACCAAATCTAACAACACCACCATCATGCTTTATCAAACTGAAAAATTTATTTTTATCTCCAGTCATATGATGTGAACAACCACTATCTATGACCCATTCAAATTTTGTTTCAACTCAAGATACTAATGCTTTTTCTTCATGCATTGGTTCATCATCCTTAATAGAAATGAATCCAATTTCATCAAAGTTATCATCCTCATCATCAGATATTCCTTCACTAGCATAATAGAATTCCTTATCCTTTGAGAACTTAGACTTGAAAAACTTTGGTTTGTGCTTTGGAATTCTTGTAGGACATCTAGATGCAAATGACCGATCTTATTACATGAAAAACATTTCAAATGTAATTTTCCTTCAAACTTACCCTTACCTCTCTTTTCTCTTCTGGAAATCAGTGAAAAAATTTCATCTAGCTTCCTTTCTTCTTCCTATATCTATTCCCATTCATCAGCATAGGCTCCAAGTTCTTCTCTCAGATCATTACTGCTTGTGCTTGCGTTTCCATCTAAGGTCTTCTTTTTCTTGTGCACGGTTGCCTTGAATTCTGACTCAACTTGAGGTAAAGTGTCTCCCAATTCTGCAACCTCAAATGTAGTTATTTTTCCAATCAACATCTCTCTGGCAAAGTTTGGTGTCAAAGGTGTGATCTCCTCTATATCCTAAACTTTGGTTCTATATGCAGATGTCAAAGATCTCAGTATCTTTGCAGTTACTTCTTATTCACTATAAGTTCCTCCAGAGTTCCTAATAAAAGTCACCACCTTAGTAATTCTTTGTGCATATGCTCTAATGTTCTCATCTTTAATGATTCCATCTTTGTCTTCCAGTTCTGTAACTTTGCTTGCTTTGTAAATTTGTCTCCAACACATAGTGCTTCCAGTCTTGACTAGATTTCATGTGTAGAGTCCAAGTCCTTTACTTTAGTGAATTCTCCTTCTGATAGAGAAATGATTAGGGATTCCCTTGCAACCATATTACATGAAAATAGCTTCTTCTAATCATCAGTGGCCTTATCTAATTCATCCTCAGTTACTAACTTTTCTTTCTTCTTTATGATCATCTAGTAGTCAAGTCCTAGACACATCAAATGTGTTGTCATCTTGTTCTGCCAACTGTCAATGTTTTCAGGATCAAAATTCAGACTATCCATCTTCAAGGTCACCTCAAGCTGTTAAACTTTCTCTCTGAGGACCAGTAGCTCTGATACCAATTGTTAGGAATAACAGTCCACAAGACAACTGAGAGGGGGGGGGTGAATTAGTTGTAGTATAGATTATTAAACTTTAAACTTTATTATCCATATCAACAAATGTAAATAATAACACAGTAATAGACAACACCATAACACAATATTTGTTGATGAGGAAACCTTGTTAAAGGTAAAACCCTGGTGGGAATTAACACCCACAAATAATGTACTGAGAGTACAGTATCCCTATTAAAATATATTAGCCTTGTTAGGAGCTTGTTACAAAAATATAGTACATAGTCCCTTTTAGGAGACAGACCCTGTTAGGAGTCAAAGGAAATAGTAGGCTGACTACCAACGCACATTTCCCAAAGAAGGTTAAAGCCACCCTCAAGGATTTACAATATGCATCAAGTGTATACATAAAATACACAATTCAGGGAACTATATGATAGAAAATATCTTTGCTTGATCAGTTCCAATGAAGTATCAACACTGCTCTCTATCCAGCAATCAAGCTTCACAGCTTCACAAATCTCTTCTCTTCTCTTTCTCTACCACGCTTTTCACAAATGAAAAGATCACTCATATATACCCTTTTACAATAACCCATTAGGTCATCCAGTTAAGCTTTCCTAATACATAATTAACTAGGCCAGCCAATTAAGGCTTCCCATCATACAAATAATTACATAAGCCCTTGCTAAGATACAAATGGTACCTATATCAAGTATACAACATTTTCAATTCATCACAAATACTTCCAGATCTGCAATCCACTATCATAATTAATTTCCACATGTTACAAGTCTAGATTCGGCCTGGAAATAGGTCTTCTCCAGAACACACGCCATAGATGACATCATTAGTACTAAAAAAAATTGAACTCAACCCATGTCACTATCATATGTCAGCTCTCTATTAGTAAGCTCACAAGTTCTAAAACATCTTCCTTAGTAAGATATACTCGAAACATAGAGATCTTCTCTGTCCAGAATCACAGTTGCAATTCAGAAAAAAAAGTCTTCACCAAATGAACTATAACATCCACATAATGTAACATAAAGTCAAGAGACCTTAGGAGTAAGGTTAGGACACATCCTTCTACATAAATCAAACTTCAATCCTTCTGAATCATCCATACAATGTCTGTGCACTCTTTCCAGTTAAGTAGTCAGTCTATCTTCTCCATATAAATATATGTTGACATCAGTGACAAAACATGAATACCAACAGCATGATCAATAACCAAAATGGATATCATCCAACATAATCATCACCATATCTCCCACTTTGAAATGCAAATCCCTCCTCTTTTTGTCTTCATGCTCTTTATACTTTTCATTGGCATGTTGCAACTTTGTCTGCACTTGTTTATGGATATCCTTCATTACTTCCAAAAAGTCCTCAACTAATGCACTTCTCTTCTCCATATCCTTCACATCTATGATTTCTAACACACCTCTAGGGTGAACACCATACACAATCTAGAAAGGAGTCAAACCAGTACTCCTATTGACTAAATCATTGTAAGATAATTATTCTCGGGAAAGTATGGAATCCCAAGTGACTCCATGTTCTTGAGTTAGACATCTCAAAATATTCCCAATAGACCTATTGATCACCTCTTTCTGACCATTAGACTATGGATGATATGTAGATGATAGAGACACATTTTTTCCCAACTTTATCCATTGTGTCCTCCAAAAATGTCCCAAAAACTTAGGGTCTATATTAGATATGATTGACAAGGGTAAGCCATGAAGTCTAACAAATTCCTTAAAGAATAACCCTGCTATGTGAGATCCATCATGAGTTGTTCTACGTGGTATAAAGTGTGCCATTTTAGAAAATCTATCTACTACCACATAGATACTGTTAAATCCACCTAGGACAAAGTCCATACTTACTGAATTGCATGGCTTTGAAGGGATGGGAAATGGAGTATACAATCTTGCATTTGATGTGTGACCCTTGGCTTGTTGAAAAGCCAAACAACTCTCCAAAAATATTCTTACATATGTCTGCAACTTGGGCCAATGATAGAATCTCCTAACAAGTTCCAATGTTTTATCCACTCCAAAGTTCCCTACTAAAATTCCACAAAGCTTCTCCTTGTTGATTTTTTCTCTAATGGATCCTTTTGGCACACACAACAAACTGTCTTTGAAAAGTAATCCATCATGCACAAGGAACTCTAATAAATCAATGTTTTATCTCTCTGTCATCTCAATACAAATATGATAAGCCTCCTTGAAGTCATCATATGTGGCATACATGTCCTTCATATCATGCACCCCAAAAATTTCTTACTGAATAGCTTGAATGGCTAAATCTCTCCTACTAAGGTTATCAACAACCTTATTTTTCAATCCCTTTCTTAGGTTTGATAGTAAAGGTGTAAGATTTTGAAAATTCCATCCATTTCACATGTCTATGGTTAAGTTTCTCTTGTCTATTCAGAAACTAAGAGAATCATTGTCAGTAAAAACAATAAATTCTTTGGCAAAAAAATAATGCCTCCATTTACTTAGTGACTGAACCATTGCATAAAGTTCAAGATCATAGGTTGAATACTTCCTCTTAGCTTCATTCAATTTATTACTAAATAAGGCAATTGGTCTCCCTTCTTGGCTCAAAAATCCACCAATAGCCTTGTTTCTTGCATCACATTCCACAATGAAGACTTTGTGAAAGTCTGGCAGAACCAAGATGGGTTTCTCTGCAAAATTTTTCTTGAGAAACTCAAAAGACTCACTAGCCTCATTACTCCATATAAATGTGAATTTTCTTCCACCTTTGATAGTATTTATGATAGTACATATGCCACTAAAAATTTTGATAAATTTCCTATAGAAAATACACAAACCATGAAATTTTTTTACCTTTGAAGTAGTAGTAGGAGGTGGCCAATTGAGGATGACTTCAACCTTAGAAAGATCCATCTTAAGGCTATTTTTGGATATTACAAATACTCATAATACAAGCTCTTCTTGAAGGAACACACACTTCTCTAAATTGATATTTTATTATTCCTCATGGAGCTTCATCAATACCATTTCCAAATGCTTGAAATGTTCATCCTTACTACTGCTAAAAATAAGAATATCATCAAGATATACAACAAAAAAATTATTGAGAAAAGGATTTAATACTTCATTCATAAGCCTCATAAAAGTTCTTAGAGCATTTGAGAGACCAAAAGGAATTACAAACCACTCATTAAGACCCTTTGTGGTCTTGAAAGATTTTTTCCACTCATCTCCACCTCTGATCCTTATCTGATGGTAACCACTTTTGAGATCCACTTTAGAGTAATATCTTACAAACAATCAATTGGATCCTCTATTCTAGGCATAGGAAACCTATAGGGGTTATCCTATTGATTTCCCTAGAATCCATACATAGTCTCCATGTACCTTCCTTATTAGGTTCTATTACTATAGGGACTACACAAGGACTCGCACTCTTCCTAATGAGCCCTCTAGACAACAATTCCTTAATTTTTCTTGCTATTTCTTTATTCTGTTCAGGGGTTATTTTGTATTCTTCCTTGTTTTCAAGGGTGGCCCCTGGTATGAGCTCTATGCAATGAATCAATTCCTCCTAAGGTGGTAAAGTCTCTAGTGTAATTTCTACAATCAAACCATGATACTAAGACAAGAGTGCTTTTACTTCTTTAGGCCCTACATCTCTAGTAGTGGCATTGGTCTTTGGTTCCTTTAGGGTTGTTTTTTGGGGTCTCACAACTAAAGAAAAATAAGGTGTATCCTTCTCCTTCAATACCTTCATGAATTCTTTCTCCCAAACAGACAAGACACTACTAACCACATTCTTTTCCTTCTCATTGTTAGGAAGTGGATTCATAACATATTGAACACCTCCGTTGGTTATAGTATACACATTGGTTTTCCCATAATAATTGGCATTCACATCAAATTTCTAGGGCCTTCCTAAAAATAAGTGACATGCATCCATCTCAGTGATATCAGAAAAAAACCTGTCTACATATTCTCCTACATTGAATTCTACCTAAACTTGTTCACAAATGAGGGTTTATTTCTCTTTTGTCAACCATGAGGTTCTATAAGGGAAGGGATGAGGGATTTTATGTAAATTTAATTTATCAACCAAATCTCTAGATGCAATATTATCAGTGGATCCAGAGTCTACAATAACTTTGCATACCTTACTATTCACTTTCCAAATTGTTCTGAATAATGACTTCCTCTGAGGTGACTCTAAAGTGGTAGGTACCCTTAGGAGTGTCCTTTGCATCATGAGACATTCTCCTTGTTCTAGATTTGTAGGCCTTGAAGGGGTGATGTGATAAGAAGAAACACTTTGACTTTTATCCTCTTGGGTCAACTGCACTCTTCTGTATCCTCCTTGTCTATTTGTGCCAAGATTCTCAGGACATCTAAAATATTGATGCCCAACTTGGTTACAAGTGAAACACTTACCAGTGAAGACACTAGGTCCTCTCTCACCAAATCTTCCACTATTGTTTGATCTCCTACCTCTGAAAGAACCTATGTTACTTGTCTCTCCCTCTGATCCATGATTTCTAGATTTACCTTGGCTTCTTGAAGATTATCCCCCAACATTGAATCTTCCTCTACCTCTAAAATTGTTCCCTCTACCTCTGCTATTTTGTTCACCTTTTCTTCTTTGTTTCTCCTCAACCCTTAGTGCCATTTGATAGAACTTGTGGACAGTCTCAGGGTTGAACAAACTAAGATCATCTTGGATACTGTACTTAAGACCATTTAAGTACCTTTCTAGTTTTTGTTTCTCACCCTTTGGTATCTTGGATTTAAGAGTCATTCTATGGAACTGTTCTGTATAAGCATTTACATCAAGATCTTTTTGTCTTAGGTTTTGAATTTTCTTGTGTAAGAATACTTCATAGTCCTATGGGACAAATTGTTTCTTGATCTCACTCACCATCTTCTTCCAAGTGGAAATAGGGTTTATTTCTTATTCTACCCTCTCACTTTGTATAAATTTCCACCAACTAAGGGCTCAACCCTTCATCTTTTACTTATCCAACTTCACCTTCTGGTGTTTAGATACCTCCTCACATTAAAAATAATTCTCTAATGCCTCTATCCAGTCCATGCATTCTTCTGGATTCATCTTACCACACAATATTTGTAGATCCACTTTTTCTTTCCTCCCAACTCTTTTAAGGGATTCTAGGAGGGGTCTCTTATCCATATTTATCTCTCCTCTATTATGAATAGGAACCTCTTCTTCTAACTCCTCAACAACATCCCTTCCTTGTTTACTTTTTATCCTCTCCAATTCTGCTTCAAGCCTTGTACTTCTAGCCACTTGTTCTCTCACCAACTTTGCCAATTCTACATTGGTCATCCTTGCAAGGAGTTCCCCTTCACCCTGTTCTTTCATGGTTCAAATTTCTTCCCAAAACCAATCCTAGTGCTCTGATACCACCTGATGTAGAGAGAGTACAATGAGAAGACAAAGATATTCAATCTCTTCCACAACACTTCAACCTTGGTTTAGGCACAATCCAACTCCACAATCCTTCAAATAGGATGGATAAAAAGTGTCCTATGAGGTCTAGACACTCTCCTTACCCCAATTCCACACCCAAGGTTATGAAACAAATCTCTTCAAATTATGTCTTAGGGCAACTTTCCCTAAACTCCATCCAAAGTGTGAAACTCTTCACCAGTGGCTTCACCTAATCAATCCAATGTTTGGTACACCCTACTAGGGTCCTATAGACAGAGAATCATCCAAGAGATTAGTTCATACACATTCACAAACACCCAAACTCATATTATCCTCTAATTCCTTGTAGCCCTATCCAAGGGGTTTTTCTTGCATAAACTTTGACTGTGAAGGGAGAAAAACAAAAGGTGGTTTTTTTTTTCAAACACCCATTATGGATTTATTACAATCCCCAAAGACCTAGAGGCCCACTCTACTATAGCACCACTAAACCCTCAGAAAGCACATAGACCTAATTAGCCAAATTAGGCTTGGTTTACAAAGAAAGTGGTCTATGATGGGTACACAGAATGGATGTAGGGGTTTGGAAATCTTCTAATAACTACAAATAACCTAAATATACCCTTCAATTGATCCCTTGAATCAAATACTTCATCTTTTTTCATGACTTTTCCTATCAGACTAGCTAAATACATTGAGATATTTAGCCTAGGGCTTAATGCTAAAAGAACTAGAACATGAGATCTCTAGAAGATCCTTTGGAATCATTAATAATACATCCCTAAATTTCATTTCCCAAGAGGCCATGGATTTCTAATGGAGAAATGACAATTTAGGGCTCCATTTGTATGACAAGCCTAGAATTGATGCCCTACAGAACCACTTTCACCAATTTGTATATAAATTTTGATCAATAACTCTAAATAAAATTAAATCAAATGTTTTGATGACTAGACTCACATGCCTATCAAATCATTGCATTAAATTCACTCTCCCAATCTATACATGTCCGTACACATAGAAATTTCTCAAGAAATAAGGTTCATTTTATTCAAACTTGCATTAAATCTGCTTCTACCACTTCCAACCCCATTGAAGAGGCTTGGATATGCTTAAATATTGAAAATATAGTTCTAGACAATCATGAATGGTTATGGCCATTGGCAACCACATTTTGAACTTCTCGAGCAACTTTTTGAAAAGTTTCTTGAGCAACTGTTACAATATTTTAGCAACATTGTTTCATTTTACACTTTTTGAACCCACAGTGACATATATTGGATTCCTATGACTAGAAAATGATCCAATATGACCAAAATCATCCAAATTCCTTGGATACAACACTTAAACACTTCACATCCCTAAAAAACCTATTGAAACCTATCAAATTCAACAAAGGATCCAAGTGGACTAAGGTGTCCTAAGGTTTATAGTGCACCTTAGGGACCCTACACCACAAAAATGGATAGAGACAGAAGAGGGATGATCACAAGGATAAATCCTAATTACAGTGCAAAAGAAATCAAATTGAATCAACTGGATAATCCCTGGGTGCCCTACACCAGAGTCAAACAATGTTGTTCAAAAACATTTGTGAGACACATCCAACATAGAAAATATCACAAAGAGCTTTTGAAGTAGTCAAGATTTTTTTGTGTTCCTCTTAAGATTATAAATACTTGTTGTTGCAAATATCATGTGCAATTTTCAATGCCCCATGAATTTTTATGATCCCTTCATTTTACTTTGCATACTAATGAAATGTTGGAGGAGTGTGGTGCAAGTTCTCTTCCAAAATCATCAAGAGACTTGCTAGATCATTTTTATGTCTTACAGATAATGGATGTTCCTTTTATAGACAAGATTACTTAAATGACAAGTTCTCAGAGTGTGGTGGGCTAGTGAAGTTTGTTCCATGTTTTCATGAGGGCTATGAACATGATTTTGGAAAGACAATTGTCCAAATAAAGGTATATGAAACTGTTAAATATACATTGAAAATTGAAGGTGAAGTCTCTAGATCTGAGTTGGTTACAAATCAATTCAATATAGCTGATTTTATTTTAGATTTTAGGAAGAAATTTTTTTACAAGTATGCAAGGCACAGTCATAGGTCGTAATGGTTGGATCAACAATTCAAGATTTGTAAGGACACTTTCCCGATTGGCACTATTATATCGGTCATTAAATTTGAAGAGAACTATACATTGCAGACCCAAAATGAGTTGCACACTCAATATTATAATTCTATTCAAGTTGCTATTTTTGTGCACATAACATATAGAAATTCACCTGATAGTACAGAATATGACCGGAAGATAATCTAAGAATACCATTTTTATATGAGCAATGATAGATCTCATTCTCACAAATATGTCCAACATTTATTTGATAATTATTTTGAGTGGGTGTGAGAAAATTATATTTCTATGGATAGACATTTCATTTGGTCAGATAACTGCATAGATCAATTAAATGCTTGTATGTTTTATAGGTTGTGTAGAATGCATGTAGAGAGAAGAGTACCTCATATTTGGATTTTTTTTAAGGCTGGTTATGGAAAAGGGGAGAATGATGGAGCAGGTACATGTGTAAAGAGAGTTCTAGTTAAGGAGAAATTGAGGATTTCAAGTGTAGAACTGCTTGATGCTCATTCTATTGTTGATTGGTGTACTTCAACATTGTCACAGGGGGGACTCTTGATGCAGCAGTGCTCAGATTATTTTGGTTGGTTGAGTTGGGCACAATCGGAGATAGGTGGGATTTTCAAATTGCGAAAGATTCTTCAAAAATGCATTCATTTCGAAGCTCAAATGCTAGTACATGGACCATTTGGACATAAGAGTTGGCTTGTTTTTTTCTGAGGTATCTTTAGTTTGATTGGGATCAGTGTGAGTCAAATGAGTGGGTCAATATATGGGTTCCACATTATCTAACTCCTTTATCAGTCACACTATTTGTTATAAATTATGACATGGATTTTTTACTTGACTATGACCATCTTTCAGATCTTCTACAACAAAAACATGTTTTTTTCATTGGTTGCACAGCAAGGAAATGATGAGAGATATGATTACTAGTTAGCACATTGTGTACAAGGAAAGAAAAAATTGCACAACCAATGAAAAATGATGATATGTTCACATATCTAAGAGGATCACATGTTGTTGAAGGAACATGGTTGTGCACATACATGATTAGAAATAATGGCATTCTTGCATTTGAAGACTACAAGAAGCACAAAACCATTCTCATGTATTCACACCTTGTTATAGTAGCTGTAACCACCTAGATTTGGTCTGCTCTGACCATAGACCCTATTTTCCCTAAGTGTGATCATACCCCCAATTATGCCCAAACAACTCTTCAATCGGCTGGCATAATTCATTTGAATCAGATTTAATCTCCTAAGTGATCTAATCACTAATTTATATTAATCACTTTAGCCAATCCAATCAAATCAATTCAAATCAATAACCTGTCTAAGGTAATTAATTTAAAAGGAATCAAATGAAATCCTATTTATACCCCATCACTTGCCAAATCAATCCCCTAGCCTAAATTGATTCAGTTTGGCTATAGTCCTAATTAATTATTACAAAGAAAATCAAAATCTTAAATGATTAACTGGATCCCTATTATTGAGTGAATATGTTATTACAATAATTAATTTCATTAATATTCCCTCTAACCTAACCAATCTCAAAATATCTAACCCTGAGTTCAAACTCATCCCAACCCCTTCTCACATGCTAATTCTTCTTAATTAGCTAATTAACCCTAAATTAGCTCATTCCCCCTCCACTCATTCTCTCTCCTACCATCTCTATCTCCTTAATCACATTTCTTAAGCCTTAAACCTAATCCTAAGCTACCCTTAAGCTTGTCACATTCCATTAAGGTGTGATTAGGAATTCAACCCTCCCCCTAAAGTCAAATTTATCAGGCTTGACCTTAAACCCTCACCCATGCTTCTTAAACCCTCATCCATACCTCATTAATGCTTTCATAAATGAAGCATTAATGGATCTCACATATTCCTTCCATCACTCCTCATTAATGAGTCTTACACCTTCATTAATGGCAGCCCTTCTCTAGAGTCTTCTCCCATTCCTCCATTTATCCTATAAATAGGATAGATTTTGCGCTCAAATGGCCCTAAAATTGGAAGTCTTTTATTGTATTGTTGTAATGCTCCTAATTTTGAAGAGTTGAAAGCATTCTTATGCTGCCCACATTTGGAGAATTGAAGGAGCAATCTCATGTTTCTCATGTTTTAAGGATTTTCATAGTGCTTTCTAGCTTGTTTCTTAGTTATTTTGTTATTATCTTCATTTCTAGAGATAGAATGCATGTTTTTGAATCATGTAGATTAATTTTCATTTGAATCTTCCATTCATACACTGTAATATGCATAATCTAAGGGCTATTATTTCATTTTTCATACTCCTCCTAGATAGGAAATAATAGATCAATTTTGGTGATTGCTATGATTGTTAACCCCTTGTTTTTACTAATATAATGATCTATTGAAGTGTTGTGTCTCTCTTAACAGGTACAAAAAGAACACACATAGCAGTGAATGTTAAGCTGTTCAAAAATCAAGGAAAACCAAAGACAAAAGAACTTTTGACTATTAGTACTACTGATCATGAAGAAATATTGAATACCCTCAAGAAGAGAGATGACCCTTCAGGCACACTTCAATAGGTAAGTGTTATTCCCTACATCCCCATCCCTACATTTTGTGTGCAAAATGTTGGGTCCCCCCTTTTTTTTTGTTTTGCTTTTTGTTCTTGCCTTGTCTCTTTCTTTGTCTTCTTTTTGTTTTCTTTCTCTGGGGTTTTCTTCCCCGCGGTTGTGCTTTGTTTTGTTGGTTTTTCATGCCTCTAGGACCCCAATCCTGGAGTTGGTCATCCTTTGTCGGGAGCCAGACTCTGGACTCTGAGATTCTTTGCCGTGATGTTCTCTTTCCTTAAGATGATATGGTCACAGGGAATCCCTAGGCCTAGAGTCTGGAGGTCTGTCTATCTGAAGTTTGCAGATGGAAAGGTGGCTTTCTTTTTACCGTAGGGATAAATAGAAGTTACCTGTCATTTTCACATTTACCATGATTAAACACTCAAGCAATCAAAGCGATTTGCAGCAATTTAGCGATAATCTAGTGCTAATCATTTCCAGCATTTCTGAGTGATTGTGAGTGGTTTGTGGTGGTGGGTTGTGATCATTTGGTAGTTAGAGCTGTTGCAGAGCTTTCGCAGAGGTTTATTTTCCTCTCCTTTCTGCATTTTCAGGTTGGTGCATCCTCTCCCTTCGGCTTTCCTTCTATCTGGTGTCATTGGTTTTGTGTTGCCTTTGCCTTTTGGTTTGTTCATCTTTTGTTTCCTTCTAATCTACCACCCGTTGGTGGGTCGGCCCTATTAGAGGGTTGTCTGCCCTCTATGCAGGTGTAATCTAGTCAGTATATAGTGTAGGAAGTTGTAGATATTCTATGCTTTTCCTGGTTTGTTATAGGTATTTGTTCTGTGGTGTATATATGTATAAATTTAGTGTATATTTGTTGTATATCCCTCTAGTCTACATGTATATATCCTTCAGCTCTGATGTATATCATGTGTGTGTCTTGTTGGGTAGCTTAGCAAGCTTGCCGTGCTGCCTATGTCACTGGTTCTTGTCCACAAGCTCATTCTAAGCAGAATACCACCTGTTTGAAACTCGGCTCTCGGCTAGTTTTAAACATGCAGTTTTCTCTCTCCTCTATAAAACTAGCCTAACCCTCATTTATGTCCCATGCATGCATTTAAATCTATCCAAGTGTCCTTCACTTTTTGGGCATTCAGATAGTTGGGTCCACCATCATCACCATAACTCCCATTTATTACTCACCCACGTGGTGCCCACGTGGGTCTGACAGTTTTCCTTTTGTACACTTCTACCAACGGTCACTTCCCTGGGCTTCGGGTCTCCTGCCATCATCCATCCCATGTCCTTACCAAATGTGATAAAATTCCAAGACCTGGATGGTTAATCAAATTCCTAAGTTGATGATATGTACATGTATGTTGTCCAGAGTTTTGAACGAAACTAAATTTTAATGGGAATCAAACACCATGATGGTAAGATCTCTAGACCCTGAAGTATTTATTGATTAATGCGTTCTGATGGTCACTTTGCCTAGTAGATTTCCAGAGAAGTACTTTCAAACATGTCTGAAGCATCTGCATCCTCACCACCCAGAAGTCCAGAACTACCTTCTACGACAAGTACCAGGGTGGCAGTAAGGTCCAAAAAGGAGAAGGCCCTAGAAAAGATGCCTTTGAGCCTAAAATACGTAATGGATGGAGTCATCACGGGCTCAAAGATTGAGTCCAAGGTCCAGCTTATTACCGACACTAGCATCAGAACATGGCCAGAAATGCAGGCCTTGGTTAAAGTTATGTACATTCAGTGATAGGTTGGAGATCCTTTGGCCATTCAAATTGGAAACTCCAGGATTCTCAAAGTGGCTTGTTTCCCATGCTTTGTGCAGTCACCAGAGCTTATTCTCATACTTTTAGCACACTACAACGCATCTGTCTAGGCTGTTATGCTCACAACCTCGGAACCAACGGGGTACCCTACTCCCTTGGTGCCCCTCGATCCTGATACCTTCCAAAGGGGCTTGGGGATCCTCCAATTTAACAAACCAGCCGTGGTCACCCGGTCAGATGCCTTGGCCCAATTCACTCAGTTGGAGGACACAACCCGTATATACATGAACAATCATTTGTTAAAGACCCCGAAGAGGGATCCTAGGAGGATGAAGCTAGAGATCCCCATAGCCGAATTCAAAGAAAGCATCCAAATGGGGATGATAGCCTTATGCCGAGTATTCAGACAACAACATACCCAGGAGTTCTCTAGATGGATGTACTACTTTATGCTAGGTATCAGCACGGGTGAGGAGTATTTTGACTGGGCTGCCATAAAATCCAACCATGTGGACTCCTAACTCCTCCAACTGGCCAAGAAGAAGAAGTTTTATATGACTTCTTATGTCCTCTTGGCCCTAGTGCAATAATGGCCCCATACCAATGGATTAATTACAGAGGGCATGCTCGAAATTGGCTCGGGACAAAAGGCCCCTTGGGACCACTTCCCACAAATACAATGGGAGGCCAGTTTCCCCAATTTTTGCCAAGTAAATGATGCATTTGTTTACTACCACCTTCTCACACCCACCTGAGATGTAGGATACCGCCTGTCCATAGAGGTGATAAATTTAGTCTGGAGTTACGGACATTACTATATACAATTTCAGCAGCATACTTATATAAGGGTGACCAGCTTCTCTGGGAAACCCTACTTGTTGCCCAAGCACTGCGGGGACAAGGTAGTCCTCCTAGAATATTGCAGGTAGATAATGGAGCTACATGACTTCTATCCCCTGAAGAAGGTAACTAATATTCCACTCCCAGTCACTTGTGGGAATTATTCGTGTAGTCTGGTCACCGCCAAAGAAGCGGATAATGAACTAAAAAGCTATAACTTGGCGGAATTCAACTTGGCACAGAAGCATTATGATCTACATGGCAAGATTGCAGTAGCACTCCCCCAGGCATCAGAGCCCCACCAATATCATATGGAGGATTTCTAGGAGGATTTCCAGGATGATGTGGATGTCTGGGGGTGGCATTTTGTCAGGATGACCGTAGGGATGATGGAGAGATTGAAGCTCTGGAGATTCTCGGAGGAATTTTTAGATACCGACTCCACGATCGATCCCCAGTACAAGGAAAAGGGGATCGATAAGTTGGCCCTTCCACCAGTGAACTGGGATGCATAGGAAGGGACCACAATAGAAGAGTTCACTTGCAACATTGTTGAATGTAGCGACCTCTACTTCAAAAAGGTGTGCCCCGGAAGCATCTGTTGGGCGGCCCAGCCAGTACCCAAGTTAACTCTAGGGGCCAGGACTTCCTCACAAAGAGTAGATAAAGGAAAAGGGATAGACACAACTCCCACTGTGTAGGAAGTCCTTATTAAAGAGCAAATAAGGAAATCGGTAGCAGCCTCCCAGCAAATGAGGGAGAAGATAATCACATGACTGGAAACCCCGGTGTCAATGGCTGGACCTATTCATCCTCCATCCTCCCCTTCACTAGCAGCCTTGATGGTTAAGGCAACAAGGGTGAATCTGGCGGAGAAAACAGTAGTAAGGGATGCGGGCCCACCCTTGATTACCTGGAGAAGGAGGAGGCTTGACCCAAAGCCCAAAAAAGAGTCAGAGTTGGGGATGCCCCAGACTCCACAAGTTGAAATCCTTTCTTCCAACTCCTCGGAGCCGGAGAAGGAAGCAGAACCTGCCGATGTCCCAGCCAACCCTCCCCCTTAGGATGAGTTTAATGATGTTTTTGCAATCAATGAATTTGGTAACTTATAGGGGGCATCGAGCAGATGGAAGAAGTCCGAGCAGAAGAGGAAGCTAAGGAACAAAGAATTGTGCAGGAGCAGGAAGAGAAAATGGAAGAAGAAAAGGAAATAGAGAAGGAAACTACCTTTGAAGTTTTGGAGATACAAGATACGGGGATGGACCAACAAAAACAAAGTAAACAAGCAACATCTGCTGAGGGAACTGGACCCACGGGAGCAACCATAACCTCAGCCGCCATGTTCAAAGTGCCACCCCCCAGGGAAACCTTTAGGTAGGTAATAACCGTGGCACAAACACTAAATCTTGGCCTGGTACCTCCCCTATTTCTAGAGGATGTATCAGAAGAAGGAGAGATCCTGGCGACTGAGGCCGAAGAGTAAGAAAAATGAGAGGAGGAAACCCCCAGGACAACTGATGAAGGCCCAGACAAAGATGAAGATATAGAGAACAAGGAAGAAGAGATAAATGTCACCGGAGGAAATGTTCTTAATGAAGCCCAAGATAAAGAGAAAGGGGTAGGTGAGACTCACACCACTGAGGAGGAACAGTAACAAGACACTAGGGAAGAACTAAAAGAAAAAACTTTGGCGAATAAGCCACCCCTGCCCCCTCAATGGTTAGTTGAAAGTAATAAGAGAAAAGCCCCGTCCACCCCGAGAGCTCACCTCTCCTTAGCGAAAATGATGGATTAGGTCCAGGAACCACCAAAGGCTAAGAAATCCCAGACGGTTCATACCCTTCGAACCGGGCCGGGCAGAGAAACAGTTGCAGTTGTGGCAACACCTCCCCTAGATGCCGATGAGGCAATAGCCAAGGATGGAGACTATGATATCACAGAGATATCACTGGGAAAGAGAGGAAAATAGGGAAAAGTAAACCTGTTAAAAGAAGCGACTAGAGCCGAGGAGGCCCAATATGAAAAGGAGGCTCAAAGGCTCAAAGAGGAAAAGGAAAAGATAGCTAACCTCATGGGGTTGATTACTAAGCTAGCCCGGCCCATTAGTGCCATTCCTCCGGAGGCCTCCACATCTGATGCACCATTACCAAAGAGCGACATTGACTCCCTGTGAGAAATGAAGAAGAAGGCCCAAGCGGTCGATGAGTGGGTCTATCTACAAGTACGAAACACCTGACGTTTCCTAATATCCATCCTCCATGATTTATATGCAGCTTGACACGTTCTGCCTTAGGAAGAAACTATCCTTAACATATGGGAGGGTGATATGGAAAATTACGAGGCATGGAATGTAGAACTAGAGGAACTCCTCAGCCTTGGGGAAGAGATGGTCTCTGAATCTAGGATTCTGGGAGAAGAATCATTTGAATTTGTGAGGACCCAACACTCCAGACTTAACCTCACATTGGAGGTATTCAAGCAACTGGTAGGGCTCTGCATGATAAAGTCAACATAGTGCAATATTCTTCAGATATGTACAAGGCATTTTTCACAAAGGTCTCCGGAGCTGACCCATTCAGAAATGACACATGCACTCCTAAGGAATACATATTGGGGAAGTTTGATGAATTGATGGAGTCCAAATATCAATCCCTAGAGGGACTAGATGAGACTCAAATGACAGGGCTAACTCACATGATCCTTAGTGGTCATTATGTGGCAAAAATGGCTGATGAGTTCAAGAATAATGTTCCAGAGCTAGGGGAACAAACTGAGGTAGCTAAGTACTGGTGGTCCAGCCTTAGAGAAATTGATGAGGATGCAATCTCCCACCTTCTCCAAACCTTCAATGACAACAAGAAACAATAATGTTTCTCTGGAGGCTAAAGAAAACCCAAGCATTTTGTATTCTTTATTCTTTTAGAACGTAAGTTCCCGGATCCCGAAATCCAAGATCCTAAATTTTATATTCTTTCAAGTGATCTGTGTCCTAGTCCCTGAGATTAACCGGTCACTTTTAGAAGTGGTTAATAAAGACTATCAGAGGGTCGTTGGCTACATTGAGGAATGTCAGATCAGCAGTTAGTTTTCTGACAGATGGTCTTCTCAAGGTGCCGCTTTGGATGTACACCTGGCAAATTGGAGATAGGGCACCACATTTCCTATTTATGAGGCATGTAGCCTTGATCCCCAGGGATCTAATTTCTTCCTTCTCTTTCCTAGATCTCTTCTCGAGGCTGATTCTTTCGCTATACCTTCTTGTCTTATTCTTCTAACACGTCAGGCCTATTCCATCTCAAGGTCTTTTGTAGGGTGGCGCAGGTAGTACCAGTCCCTGTATAATATATTATATTGCATTATAATGTAAAATAGGGTTAGGGTTAGGGTTAGATGAAAATGTGTATAAATAGTAAGTCCGACCCATTTCCAAGGGTCGGAAAAATTGATGATTTTGCTATCCACAGTAATAGAAAAGCAGTATTTTCATTTCAGATGCAGAGCTCAATGCTCCATTATTTCACCTTCCAATAGTTAGACGCTTCCCTGGAGCTACCATTTTATCACGCACCAGTGCTTGCTGGAATAAATATTAATGAAGAAGGGAGAGTTCTTTGCAATGACATTGTTGGCATTCAAACTTTTGAGTTAATGGTATTTTATGTTTTATGTTCCTTATGTCTTCTACTCTGATATTTTAAGTAGCTTAATGACCTCTTTTCCCTTGCTACTGACAAAATATGAATAGATGGTTGTGTATTTCTTCGGTATTTAGTGTAGTATATCAGAGAATTATTGATGTTTTGAATGTTTAAACATAACTATAGATAGATAAAGTACTTCTGACCCTGCAAGATCTTTTTCAGTTTATTTGCTAAGTGTAGTATGCTTGGAGAAACCTCACCTTCCTGAATCTCCAGAGAGAACGAGTTGAAGAAACCAGCTATCCCCCTCAAAAATAGTCACTTCCCCCAACCGAGCCCCAAACCATCGTGACCTGACACCCAGGTGCTTGGAGGCCCGAGGAATCTTACTTCCCCAGATAGCCTTTGCAGGCGGAGTTGGCTGGTACCCCCAGTGATCTGTAAACTAGGATTTACAAGTTTATAACTTAATCCAAAATACAGATTTAATTCCCTGATCCAGGCAGTAATTATGTGGCTATGTGTTTTAAAATCATTGAAATTACAAGGAAGAGTTATGCTTTAAACACTTTAAATCAACTATGTGTTTAATTACATAAAAGAGAATATTAAATGTAAGAAAATGATAGAACATAAAGAGAAATGAGAGAAATAGAAGAGAAGATGTAAACACTTGATAACAGAGTTCGTCCAGTTAGGACTACGTCTCCGGGTCTGCTTCTCAATTCGGGGACCGCTTTATTGAAGTTGCCAAGCAATTTGCTTTGTTACAAATCTTCCAAGCTCTAAGCTTTTTTCACAGTCTCTTCTATGCACTTGAAGGAAAACACAACACCTCCGTGCTTACAAAATCTCCTCACTTACAAAATTCTCTCCTAAAGTTACACTAATTTCTCCTCAAAAATTATTTCACCAAAAATTCTCCAAGACTCCCTTGCCTTTACAATGGAAAATAACCTCCTTTTATACAAGTTTATTTTCTATTATGGTCAAAACCCTAATATTTTATAAATCTCCCATTTTTACATAGAAATCCCCCGTTACAATAAGATCTTCTAAAATAATATATTTTCCAAGAAATAAATGATCTATAATTTGATCCTAAAATATCTCTCACAATTTATCTATAAACCATTTTATTTTTTTGGCTCTTCTTAGAAATAATCTAAATATTTTAAAGATTTACATCTTAATTATAGGAGAGATTATATTTTTAACTTTCTATTTAATAGGGAGATTATATTTTTAACTTGCTATTTAATAGGGGTGTAGTTTTCTATGATTAAATAGCTTTTACTATAATCTTCCAATAGCAATCCCAAAAATAAAGGCAGCTCCTAAAATCAATGGAAAAAAAAGGCATGAGGTTGGGCAACTTGGATTAAAACCGTGGGCCCCCATGCATTGACCTTGGAAAGCGCTCAAAGTTAGTCTTTAAAGATAATAATATCCATGCATAGTTCAACGTGGAGCATGTGGTGTAAAGGAAAAGAAGCTAAATAGAAAATAGGAGGTTCAAGGTTCGAGCCTCCTCAACACCTTTTGAAACGCCTAGGTTACGTTGACCACCAAATTGCTGCCACATGGCACTCTATTATTTGACTAGCCTGTGACACATGTCACACTCAAATAGGTCCACATCCAATGCCATGTCATCAAAAAATCCACCATGTGTAAACTTTTGACTATCTTTACACCATTTGACTGCCACGTGTCACTCCAAGATTGGTTAAAATGCTGACTGTGCTATTGATGTCATGCTGATGTCATCTAGTCAACCTTTTTCCAAGATACATTTGACCGGTTGTAAATTTTGCATATGAACTCCATTTTCTCCCATTCAAGTTGTGTCGGGTTCTATTCTCCGAGATCTTTGCAATGATGTTGAATTTGAGATATTTTTATACTGTAAAATTTTTTGCTTTCTGGATCCACCTAGATCATTCCTCCCCACTGAGAAGCTTTTGGACCTCCAAAAGTTTATTTTTACATAGATTGGAAGTGAGGGCATGTTTGCCTCACTTATCCGGTATCACCTATACAACCCGTTGGAATTCTGAATATCTGACTCATCATAAACACAGTGAAAAATGAGATAGCACTACTGACGCAATCAAGTATACATCCACTAGTATTCATTGTTTCATCTATCATCCACATAGTACCAACTAGTAGGAAAATAAGAAACAATGTTGAACAAACTAATGAAATGGAAAAAGTGTCAACACTCTGGATCTCCTGTACATAAACATCATTAGAAAATGAACTGTTCAAACCCTCTTTTACCATCATTGGTTGAAGACTTGATTCTGCTTGCAATTGATCCTCGCTAGCTGCTATAGACATGTGAGTCAGTTTACTGCTTGCATTGACAATCATATTCAAATGTCCTATATTTATAACATATCTATCACTCTTCATTTGGTGAGATTTCTCAATGAATTCAATTCCATCTTTAAACAAATGATACTTGTTATGTTCCCTATAGAAAATGGCTTTTCTGTGAAACAAATAAGGACTTCCTAGAACCATCCCATAGATGTCAAGTGGAATAACATCTAACACTACCTCATCAACAAATTTGGATGTGATTGCAAATCAGAGTTTACACTTCCTTGAGACATGTAGCCGAGCATTATCATGCACCCAACCCAATGGATAGGGTCTAGGATGAGGAGATGTTTTTAATCCCAATTTCTTAACAAGTTGTTCTGAGATTAAGTTCACTTGTGACCCACTATCTATTAGTGTATCAATCTTAGTTTGTTTAGCAATAGCCCTTATATGAAACAATTCATTCCTCTTACTTTCAACAGAGACTTCATTACATTTTAAAGAAGAAGTATGGGAACTGGCACCAGCAATAGGAACAATACCTTTTATACCCACAACTACTATCTTGGTTTCATCGCCAGATTCTGAACCAAGGTCTTGCACGATAGCTGCAGTATTTTTCTTACCCTTTTGATCCTTGAACCACTTTGGTTTTTGATCAGGATGCAATTTCCAACATTTTGCATCTCCATGGCCTTACCTTTGGCAGTGTGAGCAATAAGGCTTCTTGTCCTCTTTCTTTACAGTAGTTGTTCGTTGTATTTTATCTTTCCCTTTCTTGGTCCCTTTGTGCTTACTTGAGTCCATCAACAGATTATCATGGCTATTCCTTGAGCTTGTTTCCAAATGGATAGCTTGCAGACTAACTTCATCAATGTTAGTTGGATTAAACATAAGTATTGTATGTTTCAAATTCTCATGTAATCCACCTATATACTTCAACAAATTTTCTTGTGTATACAATGGAATACCCAAAATTAAAGCCCTCTTCCTAAACTCCCGTGTATATTCTTGCACACTTTGTCCTTTTTCTTGCCTTAATGATTGCCAATTCATTACTGTTTTTTGCATATGCCCTAATGGATAGAATTGTTTCTTTAATGCAGCTATAAACTCATACCAAGAAGAAATAATTTTACCATAATGGCTTAGATCTTCCTGAGTTCTGCTCTCCCACCAGATTAAGGCTGTGCCTCCCAGGCGAAGAGTGGCCAATTGGATCTTTGAAGCATCATCGATGAACTTTTGAACCCTACAATATACTTCAACTTTTTTTATCCAATTCTCAAGTTTTTCTGCATCCAATTCTCCATTATAAATTCGCAAATCAAATTTAACATTAAGTTTTAACAAAGGTCAATTACTTTGTACAGGATGTTTCTTTTTAGAAGAATTAGACAAAGAAAAAGAAGAAGAAGATGATGAGGATGGGGATGGAGGTTCAAGAGGGTCACAACCACCTCCTACTCCTTTACCTTTGCCTTCTTTCAATAAGGATTTAGCTTCCTCCTTCTTTCTAGCCTTGTCTTCCTTTCTCTTATGTCTTTCATTCCTCTCTTGGATCAAAATGTTCACCAATGTCTTCATTTCCAGAAAAGCACTCTGGAAGGCTTCTGTATCAAACTCAGCAATATTTTTTTCATGTGCTATCTCTGACTGAGGAAAATTCCTTCTCTTCCCAATCTCTGGATTGAACTCTTCAAGAGAACCTTCTCCTTGTTTCAATCTCAACCTAGTTAACATTCACCACCTGCAATTTCCTGCAAAATAGGCTCTGATACCAAACTTGATCTATAAACTAGGATTTACAAGTTTATAACTTAATCCAAAATACAAATTTAATTCCCTGATCTAGGTAGTAATTACGTGGCTATGTGTTTTAAAACCATTGAAATTACAAGCAAGAGTTATGATTTAAACACTTTAAATCAACTATGTGTTTAATTACATAAAAGAGAATATTAAAAGTAAGAAAATGACAGAACATAAAGAGAAATGAGAGAAATAGAAGAGAAGATGCAAACACTTGATAACGGAGTTCGTCTAGTTAGGACTACGTCTCTGGGTCCACTTCTCAATTCGGGGACCGATTTATTGAAGTTGCCAAGTAATTTGCTTTGTTACAAATCTTCCAAGCTCTAAGCCTTGTTCACAGTATCTTCTATGCACTTGAAGGAAAACACAACACCTCCGTCCTTACAAAATCTCCTCACTTACAAAATTCTCTCCTAAAGTTACACTAATTTCTCCTCAAAAATTATTTCACCAAAAATTCTCCAAGACTCCCTTGCCTTTACAATGGAAAATAACCTCCTTTTATACAAGTTTATTTGCTATTATGGTCAAAACCATAATATTTTATAAATCTCCCATTTTTACATAGAAATCCCCCATTACAATAAGATCTTCTAAAATAATATATTTTCCAAGAAATAAATGATCTATAGTTTGATCCTAAAATCTCTCTCGCAATTTATCTATAAACCATTTTATTTTTTTGGCTCTTCTTAGAAATAATCTAAATATTTTAAAGATTTACATCTTAATTATAGGAGAGATTATATTTTTAACTTT